>PISX010034886.1:0-13471 GCA_004024625.1 Mellivora capensis
CATAATCACCTTGAACTTAACATGCTTAAAATTCAGGTTTTTCTCTCTCCCCCTGTAATGTAAGGAGCACTCTCGTTCACACATTTGCTTGGGTCAGAAACCTACGAGTCATTCTTAATACTGCCTTCTCCTTAACAGCTCAGGTCGAACTGGTCACTGGTCCTTTTGATTAGTTTAGTGTTTTTTTGTTTTGTTTTGTTTTTTTCACATCTCTTGGATCTGTCTTCTCTCCATTTACATTTAATTCTCTAACGTGCACAAGTGTCTCATCTCATTTATGTCTTCCCTGCAAACCACTCATTACATAGCAAAATACACACCCGATCCTGTCATTTCTCCCGCTCAACAGCTTCCAGTGACTTCCTCACTGCCTGCCTTGAATAAAGGCGGGAGTTCTTTGGCATAATTTATAAGCTGTGATCTTTCTTCTTCTAAGATGTGTCGTACGTGTTAATCACCTCTCAGCTCTTTCATACACTATGTGATTTGAACAAGTTAACTGTAAAATGGAGGTAATAGCAGTTGTGAGGATTAAATGAGATCATTTGTAAGAAATGTTAGCTATTTTAAATTACAGTTACCATTCTTATTTATAAATCTTTGGAAAATAGTACTGTCATTTCCTTAAGATAAATTCTTAAGTAGAATTGCTGGATATGCATTTTGGTGTACTCTTTTTTTTTTTTTTAAGATTTTATTTTTATTTATTTACTTGTCAGAGAGAGAGAGAGAGCAAGCACAGGCAGGAAGAGAGGCAGGCAGAGGCAGAGGGAGAAGCAGGCTCCCCGCAGAGCAAGGAGCCCGATGTGGGACTCGATCCCAGGACGCTGGGATCACGACCTGAGCCGAAGGCAGCCGCTCAACCAACTGAGCCACCCAGGCGCCCCTTTGGTGTACTCTTTAATCCCCATCCTCATTTCCCCTATCCCCCCAACTCCTTCCCCTGTGTAAGAGTCTGTTGCTTGGTTTGTCTTTCTCTTTTTTTTCCTCCTCTGTTTTGTTTCTTAAATTCCACATATGAGTGAAATCTTACGGTATTTTTCTTTCTCTGACTTAAAGTAAGTACTCTCTAGCTCTATCCATGTTGTTGCAGATGGCAAGCTTTCATTCTTTTTTTATGGCTGAGTAATGTTCCATTGTATATACAACATCTTCTTTATCTGTTCATCTGTTGATGGACACTTGGGCTGCTTCCATAATTTGGCTATTGTAAATAATGCTGCCATAAACATAGGGGTGCGTGTATCCCTTTGAATTAGGGTTTTTGTATTTTTGGGTAAATACCCAGTAGTGTGAGTCCCAGATCATAGGGCAATGCTATTTTTAATTTTGGGGCAAAGCTCCATACTGTTTTCCATTGGCTGCACCAGTTTGCGTTCCCACTCACACTGCATAAGGGTTCCTTTTTCTCCACATCCTGACCTACCCCTGTTATTTCCTGTGTTGTTGATTTTAGCCATTGTGACAGGTGTGAGGTAATACCTCTTTGTAGTTTTGATTTGCATTTCCCTGATGATGAGTGATGTATATATGTCATTTTTAATCTTTTTTTTTTTCCGTCAGCAGTATGTTATGGAGCTCACTCCTTGTCAGTGAAAATTTACATACAAGTAATGTTCCATGATTTGAGTAAAATCATATATCAGTTTATTAATGAGTATTTATATTATTTATGGTTTCACATTTATTGATTTACTGTTAATTATGGTGATTATCATATTTAAAAATAATCTTTATTTGTCCAGTTTTCTCAAGTATAATTCCTAGATGATAGCTGGGTTAAATCTTTGATATGTATCTCACTTTCCAAAGGCTTTTAAGGGATTTGGATTATATGTCTTGCACTAAATGCCTACTTTTAAGTCCATTCTTTGTTCTATTAGATGTCATGTCTCCTAGACAGACAGGTTGTTCTTTTACGTTCGGTAAGTCTGGTGGGTTTGCCGTTCCCTGTAATAGTCCTTTACTGTATATTATAGAAATCCCTGGAGGTTTGGGGTACCGCTAATACCCTTCTCAAGGTTTTCGTGCTGATAAAGGTATCTTTTATACTCAAGTTACCATCTTACGAACTTAATTTCATTCAGTAGTGTCAGTGATTTCTAAATCGGAGCAGGATAATCAGAATCATTAGATAGTACATATAGAAAATTGTGTTTTAACCTGCATTAGATTCATTACTTTCAGATATATGTAATTAAGTCTAAATACAAAGTATTGGTACATAAAGCACCATGGGCTGCAGCTTTAGTGAGGTAATGTATGGTAAAGTAATGTATGATTAAATGTCAGTTTGCATATAGATGGAATATTTTAGAGTGTAAATGTTTGATATTTTACAATATATACAATACAATGGCTAAATCATAAGCTTATAAGACTATGTAGAAGTAGAAACTGAATTATGGGCAGTAGATGTGCCCAAATCTGGGTTTAGGTTTGCATAGAAAATACATGTGTTAATGATTTACAATCCATTTATCTGTTTTGGATTGTTGAGGCTTTTAGCTACTGACTCGGACTTTTCTACCTCGCTCCTTGTTCACAGTAAGAGGTAAGCTGGATCCAAATTGATGGGTTCACTTTTTAAAATAAATGTGAAGTTCCCATTTGAATTACTTTACTTATTTATTTATTTATTTATTTTTAAATCTTTAAAGATTTTATTCATTTATTTGACAGACAGAGATCACAAGTAGGCAGAGAGGCAGGCAGGGAGAGAGGAGGAAGCAGGCTCCCTGCTGAGCAGAGAGCCTGATGTGGGGCTGGATCCCAGGACCCTGGGATCATGACCCGAGCCAAAAGCAGAGGCTTTAACCCACTGAGCCACCCAGGCGCCCCTGAATTACTTTTTTTAAAAAAGACTTTCTAGCTAGCTTATTTATGTAACAAGTGTTGGTCTTCCTTAAGAATGTTTGATTCGACTGGGCTATTACTTGTTCTTTGTCTTTACTGTCAGGTTGTTTTTGGAGTGTTCTTAGTTAATGACCTATGTATTCACTATAACCTTTTAAAAATTATGATACATGCTGTTGGTGGCATGATAGAACTAATGTAATCATCTTTATTCATATAATAATCACCTGCCCCTCTCTCTCTCTCAGCAGTTACTTGCTGATAAACTAGGGAAATGATGAGGCTTTCTTTGTCTTCCTTCACTTTTTAATTTCAGCAAGCAAGGTGTTTTGTTGTGCTCTGTTCTTCCTAAGTAACTCCCTAAAGTCAGTACTTGGTGTGGCTCATGATACTGACAGACTCTGCCAGAGTAACTATAAACCTGAGAAATGGAGATTTTTCTAGAGCAAAATTTTGTGAGAAGAGACTACTCTATGTACTTAATATTATCTAAAATATAACATGTTTAAAGAAGAGATTTTAGTTCTCTGTTCCTTGTAGCCCGGTACAGATACGATATGTTTGTGATAAAGCAAGCTCCTCTGGATTGTGATATGGTTTTATTTATATTCTAGTCGGAGAAACAAGAGTATCCAGTTAAGGATTTCTTCTTTAAAAACACACACACAACCCCACAAAAACTTCTACATATATTAGTTCAGTTCCCTCTACTTTGAACTCAAATCTGACTCTGTATGAAGTTCCAGAGGCCAAACATAAACTTAAAATGATGTGAGTTCTGTATCTAGCAGTTTCAAGCTTAGGTATTTTTTTTATATTATTTCATCACCAAATGATTGGAAGGCCCATAGAAAATAGGTAATCCCAGAGAAAAAAAAAGTTTTTTCATTTACTAAAGGAGTTTTAAATAATTTTAAGTAATGACAAGTGACAAAAGATAGTAGGCATCTCTATAGTTAGAGGAAGCCTTCCCTTTGTAGGAGGCAGCAGGAGGATTCGATTAAAGAGAATATGGTAGGGTAGCTACCAATAACCTTATTGGTAATTTTTGTTGTCTTTTAAAAAAATATTTGCAAGACATACTCTCTTCCATGCCATAATTACTTGCCTTAAATATCAGCGAGAAAATAAACATTAAAAATGCCCATAACCCAGAGCTCCTTATTCACTCCCAGAAAATGCTGATTTTTTTTTTTAGTTACTGACAAAATAAACATTTGACTGTGGAAAACCTGTGTACATTATAATTATTTGCTGTAACTAAACAGCTAATTAGTAAGTATTTAAGTTCTTACTGTGTACAAAGCATGTATTCAGTGTAAGTATAACAGTATTTTGATATTACACAGGACTGGAATTTAATTATTTGATAATAATTTAGATTCAGATTTAATATGCTCTAAATTTTATAGAATGGTTATGCGCTTTTCATCTGGAAAAAATTTCTTATTTCCTTTATCAGAAATAGGACAGTATTTGGGGCGCCTGGGTGGCTCAGTGGGTTAAGCCTCTGCCTTTGGCTCAGGTCATGGTTTCAGGGTCCTAGAATCAACCCCCCCCATGGGGCTTTCTGCTCAGTGGGGAGCCTGCTTCCCCCTCTCTCTCTCTGCCTGCCTCTCTGCCTACTTGTGATCTCTCTCTGTCAAATAAATAAATCTTAAAAAAAATAGGCCAGTATTTTATGTTGATAAAAAAGAATTAATGGAAGTTTAAGAAATGTTGTTGGTTACTCTGAGCAAAGGAAATTTGCTATGAAGTTTTTAAACCCACTTGTTTTATTACTTGGTAGACAGATAACATGATGATTAAGAGCTCTGGCATCAGATTACTAGGTTCAAATCCTGGCTCTGCCGCTTACTAGTGAGGATTAAATAATATAATCCTTTTAAAGCACTCAGTTCAGAACTTGACACACAGTTACCGCTTGATCAATGTTATAGGCATTTGTGACCTATAAAAGTCATTTAATGACTTTTTAGCATTCCAGAAAAAATGGAGATTCCATTATTTGGGTTCTCAAAGTGTTAGGAGAATGCATTGATTGCCTCCTTGTGTTATTTATTCATTCTGCCCAACAGTCCTTCAGTTGGTAGAGTGGATTGTTTAATTCATCTTTTTGTTCTTTGGTATGTAGGGTATTTGGATTTGACATAATTTTCAATTCTGTCCAACATCTATCTCAGATGTCAATAAAAAGAAAATAGAAAATGTGTAGATCTTTTACTAGGCATGGGGCCTGGCACTGTCCACAGGTAACTTAATCCAAACAAGTGTAGTGCAAGGTGGGTTTCATTAACATTTTTTTTTAAGCTTTATTTTTTTTCAGCATTCCAAGATTCATTGTTCATTCACTTTTTAACACATAAGAATGTCGAAGTGTGGGGAGAGGAGTACACATCTTGCTCAACATTACTGGACTGATAAAAGGGAGCCTTAGGATCCACCAAACCTAATTCTTTTCCTTGCTGGGAACTCTGAAACATAACTGTTCTTCCTTTCCCTTTTCCTTTTTCTACCTTCCATCCTTCCTTCCTTCCTTCCTTCTTTCCTTCTCTCCTTTCTTCCTTTCCTTTTCTTTCCTCATTCCTTTCCCTTTTCCCTTTCCCCTTTCCTTTTCTCTTTCATTTGTTCTCTCTCTCATAGTTTAGATCTCTTTGGAAAAGCTTGAGTAGTTACTGTATTGCATTTCTTCCCACACATAAGAATTTCATATAAATGCCATGACCACTGTGGTGTATGTATTTTAGACCATAAAATTTAATACGTTTGTAGGAGAGAATTTGAAGTTACTATGCAAAAACTTTTGTGCCTAGAAAACCCACAACTGCCTTTAAACTCTGGGCTTGAGTGCTGCTGTCTCTAAAGTGTTATTGAACCAGATAATCACATCTCTTTTGAGTGTACTTATTTTCTATAAAGTTAAAAAGCAAAATTGATTAATGACTTTTTTAAAGCAATTTAAAATTGTTTAAAAATATTTGTACTTATTTCTGTAACAGATAATTAAGGCACCGTTATATGTTAAAATCTTTGTTTTCTCTAGTTTTATCAGGCTACAAATTTACTATTTGTGAAAAATGTATATTCATTTTCCAAAGTCACAGATGCTATAGATAATTCTTCCATAAATTGAAGCTAGAGAGCATAAGGATTACTGGAAATATTGCAAGAACGAGGGATAAAACTCAGATCATGGATTTAATTATTGAAGAGTGGCATGTCTTTAGGCTAATTGGTGTTTCTTTTATCAATATATGTATTTTATCAATATAACACTATATATAGACAGACCAAAATAAGCATTAATTTATATGAATTTTATATGAATATGATTTATGTTTCAAGCATGGGGGGGAAAAAATCTGTAGTACTTGACAGAAAATGGTTTTGTATTTAAAAGGTAGGTTCATTGTATGGTAACCATGCTAATAACCAGGCTTTCCTCGGCCAGCAGGGAAAGAATGGTGCTAGCCAGGCTATCGTATTTGTAAGATCTTGACCGTGTATCCATCTTGACCATGTATCGTCACTTTCACAAAAACTTCCAGATTTGAGAACACACACCTCTCTGCAAATAGCTCTTCCTAAATCTGTGCTCTTGGTCATGGGAGAGTGTAGAGTGCACCTTGAATGGTGCGGATTTACCACCAGAGAAATGTGTCCAGATGAGTAAATTCATCTATAATGTACTCCCACACTAAACAATAGCATTTGCTTTAAGAAAATCTAGCAAAACACCTCCCTTAACAACCAAATACAGAGTAAAATATAAATCATAATTTAAAGCCAGTGTAAGTGTCAGCAGGCTTTGAAAGATGAATTTGATCTGTCCTGCAACACACATTTGTGATAAGCACAATAAACATTAAAAAGTAGCTTGTGAGAAGTTTAGAACTAGCTCCCTTTTATCTGAAAGAGCCAGTAATTGTTCTCACAACTCACACTGTTTCCAGGTTTTCTGATCTGCAACCAGATCAGTTTCCCTGTGGTATCTGTGACATCATATACCTTTACAAAAATTATAGCACTTATTTTTTAAGAATTTGTCATTTTAATATCCAAAATCAAATAATCTTAGCTTCAATTTAACTGCTTGGTTTATAGTAGGGGCTCAATAGTTTTGAATGAATGGAGTTTGAATGAATAGAGTCATTCATAGGAGACTATTAGAAATGACACAAATGTCTACCGAGTGGTTGGTTTAACCAAGTGGTTGGTTTTGTGCTTACACTTTTTAAATTTATGAAAAATGACAGCAGGGAGTAGGAATTGTCCTTCTATTCCTGAGGTGAGGCTACATATGATTAACATAATGCAGTATGTTGTTCACTTTTGGGAGTTTTCTCATTAGTTTTATACTCCCCAGACGTTCCATGTGAAGGATGGCATGTATTAAAGAGGATTACCAGGACAAGGGAATAATTCCTACAGAATGTATTCCTACAACATAACATTGCTCATGAATTATTTTATTTGTTCTAAACTGCCACTTCTAATTATCACCTATTAGTGTCAGTTACTTAAGAAATATATCGGTGATCACATAAGTTTAGTTTTTTAAAGGTAAAACATATACAGAGTAATAACTGATGCATGGTACTTTACAGCTTTAATAACATAGCCCCACATTTTAAGTACAAGAGGGAGTATTATCCCTGTTTTGCACATTGGGAAACAGGCTCAGATGGGTAAGTGATGTGGTCGAGGCCACACAGCCAAGTAAGTGGCTGACCTGGCTCCTCTCAGCTCAGCTCCTTCTCAGTCCACTCATTGTGCTCCTTCCCAGAAAAGCAAAGTAAAGCTTTTAAGTGAAATAGGTATTTTTAAAAGGAGCCCAATGTTTTTATACATTTGTTTTAAAACTTTCATTGAATATCTGAAAGTAGCATCAGAAGAAATCGTCATCTAATTTGAAATACCTGATCATCATTTTAAGAATCCTGTGATAGCTCGTAAATTGCCGTACTCAGTAACATACTAACCAGCTATTCCATGGTCATGTCAGGAACCTTGTGGGTATCATTTCAGTGACAGTACAAGGTTAAAGACCTAACTGCATTTAATACATATTAAAGGAACCAAATACTGTGCAGACTATAATTAAAATAGATTTAAGCCTTTTACTCTCAAATCATGTAACAAATAAATTGCTGAATACATTACTGAAATTGATCCTTAAAATTCTGAACCAAAATATAGAGGGTCGTTGTATTACTTTGATCAACCAGAACAATTAATAAAAATACTTCTTAGGGTTGAATGATGAAGAATACAGGGATTCTTTTTTTTTTTTTTTTAAGATTTTATTTATTTGACAGAGATCATAAGTAGGCAGAGAGGCAGGCAGAGAGGAAGGGAAGCAGGCTCCCCGCTGAGCAGAGAGCCCGATGCGGGGCTTGATCCCAGGACCCTGAGATCATGATCTGAGCCGAAGGCAGAGGCTTAACCCTCTGAGCCACCCAGGTGCCCGAATACAGGGATTCTTAACCCCTAAATTGGTATAATATATACATATAAAATCTATGGGTCGTGTTTGACAAGAAGGAAACATGAATTCTGTCAGATGTAGTTTTTATTTTTAGTTTTTTGGGGGGAGGGGATGGGGCAGAGGGAGAGGGAGACAAGAGATTCTTTAGCAGGCGGGCTCAATCTCATGACCTTGAGATCATGACCTCAGCCAAAATCAAGAATTGGACGCTTAAATGACTGAGCCACCCATGTACCCCTTGATGTAGCTTTTTAAACTACAATTTAAAATTTGGGGAGGAATTTTTTAATAGCAGATTTAGAGATGTATTTTGGGGATGATGATATTCTAGATTATAATGACAACTTATTTGTGTCTATTAGGAATATGGACTAAAAGATTATTATTAATAGCTCAGTACTATGTACTATTAATAGCTCATGTACTATGTCCCAGATACTGTTATAGGTATGGTTCTAAGAGCTGCATAATAATAGCGTATTATCTCATTTAATCATTACAGCAATCCTGTGAGGTGGAGGTGGGTTTTATGATGATCCTCATTTCACAGATGAGAAACCAAGATACAGAGAAATTAGGTGACTTGTGCAGGGTCACATATTTAATAAATGGCAGAGCCGAGACTCATCCAGTCTAATACAAAAATTAGTATTCTTGAATCATTATTCTGTACTACTTAGAACATGTTTTGAGATACATCAGTAATGCCTGATCAGAAGAGAGCAGTGTGGTCTTCAGGTGGAAATAAGCTTATATAATTTTGAAATGTCTTTAAACCAGCCATAACATGGATTTGTTTAACAGAGAAAACATACAAAGTTAAATCTATACATTACTTATTAAGAAATTGATTTTTGGCTTATTACGGTGAAATTGTTTTTCTTGTGAGGGAAACACAACTTATTGCTGGTACCAGGTTCCCAGAGCCTATCATATTAGGCCTTTCTTAATGCTGCGTATTTGAAGAGAACACTGACTTTTTTTGGTTTAAGTGATGAAAAAACAATGTTAAGGAGTCTTTTGGTTTAGAGAAAGGATAATAGTAGTACATAGCAAGACACTTTGTTCATGTGATGTAGCTATTCATTTTTTTAAATAGGTTTTTTAACAGTAATTATAATTTTACCCACTTGCATGATAAATTATCTTTTGTTATACAACAGGATATTTTTTTAGTCCATTTAGTGGTTAAAATTTTTTAATTTATAAAAAACTGGATAAAAAGAAGACAGTCATTTTGGTGGCAAACATTTGTGAATGACTTCCTTTACATGAATGTCTTTGAGTTTTCTATTTTCCTTAAACAAAACAAGATAATTATATACAGCCATCTCAGATGAGCATAATTTGGAGAAATGTCTGTAGCATTGCAGTCGGATTGTCTAATCAGTAGATGATACCACAGTTGTTTTGGTTTTAAGCCTATTTGTGGCATGAAGAATGTTAAACAGAAACATCTCTATGTGTAAGACAAGTACCTAGTTTTAAATGGAAAACCCCAAGATCTCAGTATGAAAATGCAAGATGAAGCTAGGGATGGTTTGCTAAGTCAATGTGAGGTCTCTTGCCCTTGTGTAATTTTATATTTTTTAAAGCAGTTGTAAGAAGGTTAGGAAATTCAATCATGAGAACCTTAGAGGAAAGGTGATTCAGTGGGCAGCCTCCCCCAACTCCCTTCAGCTGCTCCTTTTGCCATTCCCTATCCTGGGAATAAAAAATCAGATAGGTTGCCCTTACATGAAGAAATACTCCTTTAAAAAAGTGTGTCACAGTGAAGGCTCCTTATTTCCAGGGAAGTCAAGCAGGAAAGCCTGACTCATCACTAGCAAGTAGCCTTTAAAGCCAGTCCAACATGTTAACTTGTCGATGGCATGGATTTCTTAAGAATTGAATAAATAGCAAGTGTTCTAAGCCTTAACTCCTCATTAGACACAACTTTTAAACTAATATCTCATCTTGGCATTCCACTGGAGGCGCAGTATGGCAGCTGTTTAAAGATAATGTGTGTGTGTTTGGAAATGAAGAGCCATACTGAAATTACAAAGCAATTCAAGTAGAATTTAGTGACTCAAATTGGAATTTGGCTAGGATTCACGATGGATTATTATTGTCTCTACACTTTGACACTTTTTAACAAAGTGCAGGTGGTGCTCACCCTTGGCTGGTGATTAGACTTACAGCATGAGAAAGAGAGGAATGAGTGTGTTATCCCAAACATTTACATAGGGTGTTAAATAAAAACTACTAAGGTAAGAAGTTCAGTGCTTTACATAGATAGTAAACTATGCATATTATTTTATTTATAACCCCATGTGTTAAGATGGGACACTGTTAAAGTAACAATCACTTTAAAAACAACAATCAACAAACCAGTATTTAATTTGGTACTTAAGAGTAATAATTAAAAATCAAATGAAAGCAACACCTAAAGTAACTAATTCACAATAAAACCATTAATTCAGGCTCTGCTTATTGGAAATAAGATCATTCAACATGGGCTAACCTAAAATGTATCTGTAGAGACAGAACAAGGGTACAAGTTAGCAAAGTATTAGAAATGAGATTTCAGGGAGCCCCTAAAATTATTTTTAAGAACTTCAGAACTCATAATATGCAAAAAATAGAACTACGTTTCTTTTAAGTTCATTCATACATGACCTTATTTGAAGCAATGTATTTGCATTGACTAGCAAAACTCATGTCAGTAAGATATTTTTGAAGTATTTTATTTCCCAGCTACTTGGCTACTTTGAACGAGTTGTTCCAGTGATTAGTCTCAATTTCTGCTGAAACTTAAATCTTTAATGAAGACGTGCTTCTGAAAATAAGGCAATTTTTCTACAATCTGCTCATGAATAGAAAACAAATCTTTGGTTTTTAGTTAGGGTGGCAGGAAGGATTGAGTGCAAAAAGAAATACTAAGGAATCAAAGCAATGAAGAGGCTCTTAATAAGCAATGGGAAACTCCAAACCCCATCAAGGTCAATAGAGTACCTAAGGCACCTCAGGTTCAGATGATACAATCATCTTTGCTTAGAGTTCTAATAGTCTGTATACAGGGTTTTTACCATCTTAAGAATGTGCAGCTGAAAAGGTAATGTCCAACAATGAATATTATGAATAAGAAAGAAGAGAATCGTAAGTGTTGATAAATGGGAGAGATGTTGGAGGTCCTCTTGTTCTACCTCCCATGTTTATTATAGATGAAGAAACTGAGGCCCAGGCAGGAAACAGAGTGACACCAGAGTTTGTTCCCAGATTCCTAGTCCATTTCTCGTAGGGCAGATCAAATTCTAGACTTTAACTATAATTGGTTAGTAAACCAAGTATGAAAAGTTTCAGAAATGAATTTGAAGAAGAAAAAAAAAAAAAATCCCCATCAAATCCCCAAAGGCGAGGTGGAAATGTATAATACTATACTGTCTTAATTCCTTTATACCATGTGTTGAACAACACAGTTAATATACTGATTTATGCAATTCCTTTCAGTTGTATCTAAAAAGAGTTAATAATTAATCGACCCAAATTAAATGAGAAAGTTACATAAAAATTCTGTTTGAGCACACATAAGGCCATGGTACTTAATATGAACCATCACTTTGGGAGAAGGAAGACATCCAATGGATGTCCAGTTCAGAGAGAAAGATCCTGACTAGTTACCCAGTAGACTCTTCACTCTTCAATGGGGAAGATGATGCTTATATTTTTTAAAAATTTCTACAAAGCTCACATACAAGACAGTACATCCTAGATATTGTGACTGATATGAGCATTTAAGGCTGTCATTTTCAAGTATAAAAGTTTAGTGTTCCATTACCCAATCTGTGCAATAGACACAGCTATTAGCTCAAGTCATGGAAATTAACAGAAGCTCACCAAAGACATAAATACATCATAGCTTAGTCAACAGCAAGTTTAAATGGAGGAAAAGCTGGAGAAAAATGTATGGGTTAGATTATGCTTCTCTGAACTGCATTCATTTGTTCACACTGAAACTTTGTAACACTATTGTCTGTTGCATGGCATTTGGAACAAGGCAGATCCATAGCAGACCAAACGAGGAAGCATAATTAGGTTATAGAACTAGTAATTAAGATGGTTTACCTCTAACACAATTCTGCAGCCTGATTCCCCAGAGAAAGATTAGAAAAGGCTCCAGTATACCAAATAAGCCTCACAGATGAACATAATTTTTTTTTTTTTTTTAAAGCAGGGCCTTTCACCTAGGGACTAGCATGCATTGCTTGTGGATGAAAGAAATCAACATTATTTCTGGCTTGCTTGATCTAATATTGCAATGGCTGGAGAAAATGGGTATTTAGAAGCCAGTATTGCATTTAACTGACACTTTTAGGTGTGTATGTTAAGTTGTAGTTCTAGAACTTCTGCTATGGTTCCAATAGCCGAATATGTGTCTGAAAGGTATCAGTATTATTATGGAAGCAGTTGCTTTGTTATAAATTCCATATAACATGCTCAAATTCTAGGTCTCTTTTCTTTAGCACTATTTCAAGTTTCTCGTAGTTTGGTCAGCATACACACATCTCATGTCATCTGATTACATAAGCCAAGGTGGAAATTAAAAGACAAAATTGCCAACTACTTCAGACAGCTATATCAAGTCCAGGATTATGACAAAGTCTGACCCAGAATTTTAATTTTGTAATTTTAGGATGTATCTCATGCAATTTGGGGAGCATCAAACTAAGTCTACAGTCGCCAGAAGCCTTGTTACAGTCAAATGTACATTAACTAGAATGTGTACATTTTTAGTGTTCATGATAAATGCAGTTATGACCTTATTACACTTTTGGCATTCTTTAAGAAAGCACATTAAGCTTTAATATAGAAATATTTAGGTTACACTTAACTTGTGCTCAAGTTATAATAAAACAGTTATTCCTTTTTGATCTCATACATTCTCTCCTCAGGTATGGCCCATCTCCTGTACGCTTGGAGCGACCTTTGGCTACGTGGCTGGCCTTGTGATTTCACCACTCTGGATATACTGGAATAGAAAGCAACTTACATACAAGAACAATTAATTGGAGCAAAGGGAAAAGATATTTCTTTGTGCAGATTCCATAAAGACTGTGCAGAAATGTTTATGGTCTAAGCCAGGCAGTT
>PISX010034887.1:0-13429 GCA_004024625.1 Mellivora capensis
AGGTTTTGTCACTAGGTTTTCTGGTAGTTGTAATAAGGTTTCCCATTTGAAAGGATGTTGCTCTTAGTTTCTGATTATTGAAGGCCACATCTCTCTGAAAGGTAGTAGAAATATTCTCCTATATTTTCTTGTGGTTGAGTTTTACAGTCCTTTTATGAAACAGATTAATGACTATTTCTTTGATATCTTGTAGATAATTCAGTCTAAACTTATTTTTTACAATGGTATTTATGCTTCAGAGATATATACATTTTTATATATGTTTCAATGGAAAATGAAAGTGACAATTCAGATTCCAGTAGTAATCAGCCATTACTGTATCCTGGAAATTTATATTTTCAGATGAAACAGTTTCAAAATTCCTGGAGGATTCATCACAAAAATGTTTTGGAAACAACATAATCCACTAACAGTAAAAATAGTGACTATATTTTCACTATTATTGTAATATAGTGACTATATTATTCACTATTATTATTTATTCTTACTTCAAATACTACAACTGTTTTTGATTACAATGTTGATAGAAAAAACTTGTCTACCAAGAAAATTTTATGGCTCGTTTTCTTCCTTAAATATTAGACAGTTTAAAGAAAACACTTCACTTATATGGAAGTTACTTCCTGAAAAACAATAAGCATGGCTGTGTTTTGAAATATCTTTGTGAAACATCTGAAGTAACATGATGAATAAAGCTCATTGGATTGTATTATTTAAAGGCCAACATTTTCAATACAAATTTTTGAGCTTTATATAATAAATCTGAAATATATCCAACATATTATCAGGTCTCTAGAATACAGTTGATAAAAGACTGGGTTTTTTTTAGACATAGTGTTGTTATATATATAATACACTATTATATAGTGTAAACAATAATTTTAGTATACACTGGAAAACTAAAGAATTCACTTGACTCACTTTATCACAATATTTGCTTTACTGCAATGGTTTGGAACTGAACCCCCTGTATCTATGAGGTATGCCTGGACTAGAAATTGTATGAATACATATGTATTTTGAGGAAGGCACTCCTAAGGCAGTGGTTCCCATATTCCATTCCCAAATCATAGAGCGTCTCTTTTTCACTTGCAAAAAACACTTAGGTTAGATGAAATTTAAAAAAAATAGTAATAGGTAAAAAAGACTGGGTAGCATTATTTACACTGCATATAAAGTGACTGGAGATAACATGAGCAAAATTATATAGAAATTTAATGTAAAACACCCTTGGGAAATTCCATGGTTCTGTTGATCACATAACAATCAATACCCTTGGGACACCTGGGTGGCTCAGTGGGTTAAGCGGCTGTCTTTGGCTCAGGTCATGATCCCAGTGTCCTGGGACTGAGTCCCACATTGGGCTCCTTGCTCAGCAGGGAGCCTGCTTCTCCCTCTGCCTCTGCCTGGCACTCTGCACTCTGTCTGCCTGTGCTCTCTCTGACAAATAAATAAATAAAATCTTAAAAAAAAAAGAATCAATACCCTTTGCCAATACCAAGATATGTGATAATTTAATCTATAAAATACAGTGATAAAGAAAAAAATATATAAAACCAGCAAGACAAAACAAGTATTTAACTTACAAGGGAAAACCCATAAAGCCAGCTAGAGATTTCTGAGCAAAACTTGTCAAGGAAGACGAGAATGGCATGACACATTCAAAGTAATGAAGGGGAAAAATCTGAAGCCAAGAATACTATATACAGCAAAGCTATCACTCAGAGCAGAAGAAGAGATAATCTCTTATACAAAAAACTAAAGGAGTTCATGACCACTAAACTAGCCCTGCAAGAAATACTGAAGAGGGCTCTTTGAGTGTAGAGGACAGTGACAAATACAAGAAAGGATCAGAGAAGTCTCCAGGAACAACAAAACAAGTAATAAGATGGCACTAAACACATGTTTACCAATAATTACTCTGAACATAAATGGACAAAGCACTCCAACCAAAAGACAAGGGATGTCAGAATGGGAAAAAAAAGACACATATATATGCTGCCCAGAAGAGACTCGTTTTGTACTTTGAGACACCTGCAGACTGAAAGTGTGGGGGTTGAGAAACACTGATCATGAAAATGAAAGTCAAAAGAAAGCCAGAGTAGCAATACCTATATAAGACAAACTAGCCTTTAAACAAAGATTATAAGAAGAGACAAGGAAAGGCATTATATAATCAAAAAAGGGACAATCCAACAAGATTTAACAATTTTAAACACTTATGAACCCAATATGGAAGTACCCAAATATAAAACAATACCAAACATGAAAGAACTAATTGATAATAACATATAAATAGTAGGGGATTTTAACATCCCACTTACACCAATGGACTCTAATGGACTCTGGCCATCTAAACAGAAAATAAACAAGAAAACAGTAGCTCTGTATGACACACTGGACCACATGGACTTAAGAGATATATTCAGAACATTCCATTCTAAAACAGCAGAATACACATTCTTTTTCAAGTACATACTGGACATTCTCCAGAAAAGATCACATATGTGGTCACAAAATAGGCCTCAAGAAATACAAAAAGACTGAAATCATACCATGCACCTTTTCTTTCTACTCTTCCCTTTTATTTTTCTGAAGATTTTATTCATTTATTTGAGAATGCAAACACAAGCACAAATTGGAGGGGCAGTGCTGGGAGAGAGGAACAACAGACTCCCTGCTGGGCAAGGAATAGGACGCCAGGCTCAATCAGAGCATCATGACCTGAGCAAAAGGCAGACACTTAACTGACTGAGGCATTCAGGTACCCCACCATGCGTTTTTTCTGACTATAATGCTATGAAGCCAGAAGTCAACCATTAGAAAAAATTTGGCAAGACCACAAACATAATGGAAGTTAAACAACATGTTACTAAAGAATGAATGGATCAACCAGGAAATTAAAGAAGAAATAAAAAACAAATAGAGACAAATGAAAATAAAAACATGACAGTTCAAATACTCTGGGATGCACCAAAAGTAGTCCTAAAAGGGAAGTATACTGCAATACAGGCCTACGTCAAGAAGCAAGAAAAATCTCAAATAAACAAACTAAGCATACACCTAAATGAACTAGAAAAAGAAAAGCAAATGAGCATAAAGCCAGCACAAGAAGGAAAATTTTTAAAATTAGAGCAGATAAAAATGATGTAGAAACAACAAGAGGAGAATAGATCAATGAAACAAGGTTATGAATTAATAAAATGCATAACCCCCTCACCAGACTTACCAAAAAAAAAAAAAAAGAAAAAAAAAGAAAAATAACCCAAATAAATACATTCACAAATGATAGAGGAAAAATAACCACCATCACCACATAAATACAAATAATTATAAAGAGATTATAAAAAATGATATGCCAAAAAATTAGACAATCCAGAAGAAATGGATAAATTCCTACAAACATAAAACCTACCAAAACTGAAACAGGAAGAAAAGTCCAGAAGCAGATGGCTTCACAGGGGAATTCTATCAAACATTTAAAGAAGAATTAGCATCTGTTCTTCTCAAACTATTCCAAAAAATAGGAAAGGAAGGAAAACTTCCAAATTTATTCTATGACACCAGCATTACCTGATACCAGAACCAGATAAAGACTCCTCTAAAAAAGAGAACTACAGGCCAATATCCCTGATGAACATGGATGCAAAAATTCTCAATAAAATACCAGGAAATCAAATCCAACAGTACATTAAAACAATCATTCGCCATGAGCGAGTGGTATTTATTCCTGGCTTGCAAGGATGGTTCAATATTCAGAAATCAATCAATGTGATACATGACATTAATAAAAGAAATTATAAACACATGATCATTTCAACAGATGCACAGTAATCATTTGACAAAATACATCTATTCCCGATAAAAACCCTCAAAAAAATAGGTTTAGAGGGATCATACCTCAACATAATAAAGATAATCTATGAAAAACCCACAGCTAATATAATCCTCAATGATGAAAAACTGAGAGCTTTTCCATTATGGTCAGAAACAAGAAAGGAATGCCCACTCTTACCACTGTTACGTAATAAAGTTCTGGAAATGCTACCCACAGAAATCAGACAATAAAAAGAAAGAAAAAGCTAAGTGAAATAAATCAGTCAGAGAAAGACAAATACCGTATGATTTCACTCATGTGTGGAATTTAAGAAACAAACGAACAAGGATGGCGGGTAGAGAGGAGGGGAACCAAGAAACAGCTAAGAAACTACAGAGAACAAACTGATGATTACCAGAGAGGAGGTGGGTGGGGGAATGGTGAAATAGATGATGGGGATTGCAGAGTGCACTTGCTGTGGTAAGTACCAGGTATTGTATGGAAGAGTTAAGACACTATATTGTACAAACTGAAACTATTATTACACTGCATGTGAACTAAAAGTAATTTAAATAAAAAGATTAAAAAAAAAAAGAACTGATGACCCTTGATGAGTACACTATGTCCTGAGTACACTCAGAACAAATGGGAGACAGGACTCAACTTTCATCTAAAAGCAGAATACTTGAGGAAATCTGTCATGTTTAACTTTGAATACACACTTATTTTTTATACTATTACTTAGAGTAGAATACCATCCAAATTCAAAATTTTTTGCATTTTATTTTGTCCACATATCCTTAATTCAGTACAAACCCAAGACTGTCTTTGCTTTATATCCCAGGACACAACAACCCAAGAATGTACAGGGAGAAAAAAATGTAGTTTCTTTCAAAATCTTTTTTTTAAACCATATTCATACCCAATTTTCCAATAGAAATTTATAGGCTGTGATTGTTTGATTTCCTTCCTCACCTGATTGAAGGGAGGGTTCTGATACACTTGAAGTTCTTTGCTCTGGAGGTTAGTCAGCCTTGAGTCACACCGTGTCATGACATTTTTTCCCCCAGAAGGTTCA
Organism: Mellivora capensis; assembly: GCA_004024625.1. Classification (NCBI taxonomy): domain Eukaryota; kingdom Metazoa; phylum Chordata; class Mammalia; order Carnivora; family Mustelidae; genus Mellivora; species Mellivora capensis. The sequence continues at coordinate 4,896 of PISX010034887.1, forward strand.
CTGTGCTAAGACATATGCAGACTGAATGAATGCATGGAGTGTATTATTCACACCTTTCTGTCCCCAACCCTCCGCCAAACCATATGCATCAGTGATAACCATACAAGATTGCAGTGAAGGTCTATCTCATGCCTCAGAATTATGTTTTTATAAATTAAGCAAAAGTAACAGAATGAATAAGCAATGGATGACAACACATCATCAGAATCAAAATGTAGGAAGCTTCTGGAGTTGAAGGCATAGGAAAAATTCTAATACTCACCTTTATTAAGAAAAACTGGTAGACTAATGAATTTATAGATACCACAAATGTCTGCAATTCTAAGTACACTGCACATAAAAAGTATGGTTAGCCAGAATCATATTTTTATTACTATTTAGAATCTTTACTGTATGGACATCATTGTAAGCAAACAACAAATCACAAATTACTTTAAATCAAACCTGTATCTTATTTAAAGTTATAATTCATTAGGTATTATATTAAGTTGGATAAGGTACCTATGTGAAAAATTTTGCTTAGTAACTTACTGAAATTGAAAGTGAAAAAAGAATGGTCTGTTTACAAACTTACTTTTTAAAATTATTTAAAGTAAAATTTATGTAAAAATTAAATTTCCCATTAAAAAATTTAAAGCCCTATACTAGAGTGCATGTTAAAAAAGACAGGATGCAACTGATTCTCTCAAAGAGCTCTTTCAAACTTAACAAATCTCTCTTGACCTTGTACTCTTTCACAAAACAATTCTCTTTATCTTATTTAAGACTCTAGGAAGTTATTTACTATTTCTCATTCTAATGAAATCTCTCTATAAAGTCACCCAAATTTCCAAATTCATAAACACAGAGAACAATTTCCAGCCCCTGTTTCTTGACCATTCAATGGCATTTCACACAATTGACCTCCTCCCTCAGTTTCCTCACTTTCTCTTAGAGGTCTCCTCTCCTCAGCCTGTGCTTTCAGTGGTGTTTATCCTCAGGCTTTATACATAACTTCTGCTCCACTTTGCTGTCTCTGAGAAATGTTAAACTATCCTTTTGCTTTAGCCTGCACTATCAAGCCAAATCTAATAAATAAGTGTAGGATTCACTGCCATTTTATCTCCTGATAAACATCCATGAAATAAAACTGATGCTGTTTATAAGTCCTTCCAAATTTATTCACTTCCCAAAATCTATCACATTGTGAATTGAGAAGAGGGTCCATTTCCCCAGATGAAGTTTAATAATCATGGGCAAGTCTCAACCAAGGATATAGGAACGAACCCAAAGAAATATAAACTAGCTGCTTTTGAGGGTCTTTTTGCCAGAATAAAACTCATAGATCGTTCAGAAACTTTACATTAAAGAGTACCTACTAGGCATACATCATTGCCAGGAGCTCTGGGCCATTTACATTATTAGTTGAAACCAAAGGGGAGTAACAGAAATACTGTTAAGAATCAATCAAATACAGGTAACTTTCTGGTGTGGGCAGTCTGTCTTCTGCATGTGTGTGCATTCCTGTATGTCTGTATTTCCTATTTTTGCTGCTTATATTCAAAATATATCAACAAAATTTTTCAACATATTTATATAATTTTCATTGCATTACAAAGGCAAAAATCAGTAAGCTTATATAAAAATCCTATTTCACAAAGAAATGAGGTTTGTAAATAACTGCTTACACATGATAGTGTCAATTAATATTGTCAGTTGTTAATGTTAAACAATGCTCAGATATTTAAAATTAATAATCTCAAATGCCATTGCCTGAAAAGTAAATGTTAACTGACAGGGTGAAAAAGCACAGACAGAATGTAGGCTTAGCTTCTCTGATTATTCATATCAAGGTAAAGATAAGTTATTTTACTAGAGGACTGTGGAATTTAATCACTAGAGACATGTTAGAATTTTCACTGAAGAAATGTAAGAAATTATCATTTGTAAAAGAGCATATTGCGTATAGGGACTATCTCTTTCTATAGCTTTATTTTTTCAGTAAAATCTCTTATTAACATGTTTATCAACTGAAGTTATAACAAGAATTAAATTTCTATAATAGGTAACAAAGCTGCAGGAACAGGACTATTTTTAATTGGATTATTTCTATCTCTGTTAAGCTTTCTTCAAAATAATTAAAAAACACTGCATTCACCCAGAGGATAAAACATTCAAGCAGAAATAGCAAGATAAATATATGAGAGAAAAGGGGATGAACTGCTATTTGACTCGATAAATTGTCTGGCATATTTATTTGTTTTCCATTATGTGTAAGGTGTTTCAAAGGATTATGAAAATGAGATGGAATCAAGATGAGTACTCTCTTCTCACAAACAACGACTTTTTAATACGGCAGTTAATTGAACCATTTTCCCCCAAAGAAGGTCACAAGTAATATTAACTATCAGAACGTTTAAAGGAAAGTGTCTCATTTTTGCTAAAAATGAAGAGAAACATCTTTTTACATTTTTTAAAATTTCTTTTCAGCATAACAGTATTCATTGTTTTTGCACCACACCCAGAGCTCCATGCAATACGTGCCCTCCTTACTACCCACCATCTGGCTCCCCTAACCTCCCACCCCCCCACCCCTTCAAAACCTCACAGGTTGTTTTTCAGAGTCCATAGACGCTCATGGTTCACCTCCCCTTCCAATTTCAAAACCTCAACTCCCTTCTCCTCTCCATCTCCCCATGTCCTCCGTGTCATTTGTTATGCTCCACAAATAAGTGAAACCATATGATAATTGACTCTCTCTGCTTCACTTATTTCACTCAGCATAATCTCTTCCAGTCCCATCCATGTTGATACAAAAGTTGCGTATTCATCCTTTCTGATGGAGGCATCATACTCCATAGTGTCTATAGACCACATCTTCCTTATCCATTCATCCCTTGAAGGGCATCTTGGTTCCTTCCACAGTTAGGTGACCGTGGCCATTGCTGCTATAAACACTGGAGTACAGATGGCCCTTCTTTTCACTACATCTGTATCTTTGGGGTAAATACCCAGTAGTGCAATTGCAGGGTCATAGGGAAGCTTTATTTTTAATTTCTTGAGGAATCTCCACACTGTTCTCCAGAGTGGCTGCACCAACTTGCATTCCCACCAACAGTGTAAGAGGGTTCCCCTTTCTCCACATCCTCTCCAACACACGTTGTACCCTGTCTTGCTAATTCTGGCCATTCTAACTGGTGTAAGGTGATATCTCAATGTGGTTTTAATTTGAATCTCCCTAATGGCTAGTGATGATGAACATTTTTTCATGTTCTGATAGCCATTTGTATGTCTTCATTGGAGAAGTGTCTGTTCATATCTTCTGCCCATTTTTTGATATGATTATCTGTTTTGTGTGTGTTGAGTTTGAGAAGTTCTTTACAGATCCTGGATATCAAACTTTTGTCTGTACTGTCATTTGTGAATATCTTCTCCCATTCCGTGGGTTGCCTCTTTGTTTTGTTGACTGTTTCCTTTGCTGTGCAGAGCTTTGGATCTTGATGAAGTCCCAAAAGTTCATTTTTGCTTTTGTTTCCTTTGCCTTTGGAGACATATCTTGAAAGAAGTTGCTGTGGCTGATATCGAAGAGGTTACTGCTATGTTCTCCTCTAGGATTCTGATGGATTCCTGTCTCACGTTGAGGTCTTTTATCCATTTCAAGTTTATCTTTGTGTACGGTGTAAGAGAATGGTCGAGTTTCATTCTTCTACATATAAATGTCCAATTTTCCCAGCACTATTTATTGAAGAGACTGTCTTTTTTCCACTGTATCTTTTTTCCTGCTTTGTCGAAGATGATTTGACCATAGAGTTGAGGGTCCATATCTGGGCTCTCTACTCTGTTCCACTGGTCTGTGTGTCTGGTTTTATGCTAGTACCATGCTGTCTTGGTGATCACAGCTTTGTAGTAAAGCTTGAAATCAGGTAACGTGATGCCACCAGTTTTATTTTTGTTTTTCAACATTTCCTTAGCAATTCGGGGTCTCTTCTGATTCCATACAAATTTTAGGATTATTTGCTCCAGCTCTTTGAAAAATACCGGTGGATTTTTGATCGGAATGGAATTAAATTTAATTTAAAAAATTAAATAGACATTTTAACAATGTTTAATCTTCCGATCCAAGAGCATGGAATGGTCTTCCATCTTTTTGTGTCTTCTTCAATTTCTTTCATGAGTGTTCTGTAGTTCCTCGTGTACAGATCCTCTACCTCTTTGGTTAGGTTTATTCCCAGGTATCTTATGGTTCTTGGTGCTATAGTAAATGGAATCGATTCTCTAATTTCCCTTTCTGTATTTTCATTGTTAGTGTATAAGAAAGCCACTGATTTCTGTACATTGACTTTGTATCCTGCCACGTTACTGAATTCTAGTAGTTTGGGGGTGGAGTCTTTTGGGTTTTCCGTGCAAAGAATCATGTCATCTGCGAAGAGAGTGAGTTTGGCTTCTTCATTGCCAATTTGGATACCTTTTATTTCTCTTTGTTGTCTGATTGCTGTTGCTAGGACTTCTCATACTATGGTGAACAAGAGTGGTGAGAGTGGGCATCCTTGTCGTGTTCCTGATCTCAACGGGAAGGCTGTGAGCTTTTTCCCATTGAGGGTGATATTTGCTGTGGGTCTTTCATAGATAGATTTTATGAAGTTCAGGAATGTTCCCTCTATCCCTATACTTTGAAGCATTTTAATCAGGAACGGATGCTGGATTTTGTCAAATGCTTTTTCTACATCAATTGAGAGGACCATGTGGTTCTTCTCTCTTCTCTTATTGATTTCTTCTATCACATTGATTGATTTGCGAATGTTGAACCATCCTTGTAACTCAGGGATGAATCCCACCTGGTCATGGTGGATAATCTTTTTAAAAGGCTGTTGGATCCTGTTTGCTAGGATCTTGTTGAGAATCTCAGCATCCATATTCATCAGTGATATTGGTCTGAAATTCTCCTTTTTGGTGTGGTCTTTGCCTGGTTAGGGGATCAGGGTAATGCTGGCTTCATAAAAAGACTCTGGAAGTTTTCCTTCTGCTTCAATTTTTTGAAACAGCTTCAGGAAAATAGGTGTTACTTCTTCTTTGCAAGTCTGGTAGAATTCCCCAGGGAATCTGTCAGGTCCTGGGCTCTTGTTTTTTGGGAGGTTTTTGATCACTGCTTCAATTTCGTTACTAGATATTGGTCTATTCGGGTTGTCAATTTCTTCCTGGTTCACTTTTGGGAGTTTATAGTTTTCCAGGAATGCATCCATTTCATCTAGGTTGTTTAACTTATTGGCATATAACTGTTGATAATAACTTCTGTTGATTGTTTCTACTTCCTTGGTGTTAGTTGTGATCTCTCCCTTTTCGTTCATAATTTTATTAATTTGAGCTTTCCCTCTTTTCTTTTGGATTAGTGTGGCCAATGGTTTATCGATCTTATTGATTCTTTCAAAAAACCAGCTTCTAGTTTCATTGATACATTCTACTGTATCTCTAGTTTCTACCTCATTGATCTCTGCTCTAGTATTGATTATTTCCCTTCTTGTGTGTAGTGTTGGTTTGATTTGTTGTGGATTCTCCAGTTCTTTAAGGTGTAGAGACAGCTGTTGTATTCTGGATTTTTCAATTTTTTTGAGGGAGGCTTGGAAGGCTATGTATTTCCCCCTTAGGACGCCTTTGCCATATCCCATAGGTTTTGGACCGAAGTGTCTTCATTGTCATTGGTTTCCATGAATTGTTTTTCTTCTTTGATCTCCTGGTTGATCCAAGCATTCTTAAGCAAGGTGGTCTTTAGCTTCTAGGTGTTTGAGTTCCTTCCAAAATTTTCCTTGTGATTGAGCTCCAGTTTCAAAGCTCTGTGATCTGAGAATATGCAAGGAATAATCTCAGTCTTTTGGTATCGGTTGAGCCCTGATTTGTGACCCAGTATGTGGCCTATTCTGGAGAAGGTTCCATGTGCACTTGAGAAGAATGAGTATTCTGTTGTTTTAGGGTGGAATGTTCTGTATATATCTATGAGGTCCAACTGGTCCAATGTGTCATTCAATGCTCTTGTTTCTTTATTGATTTTCTGCTTGGATGATCTATTACTGAGAGAGGCATGTTGAGATCTCCTACTATAAATGTATTCATATCATTATGACTCTTTATCTTGATTAATAGTTTTCTTATGTAATTGGCTGCTCCCATATTGGGGGCATAGATTTTTACAACTGTTAGAACCTCATTGGTGGATATTCCCTTTAAGAATGATGTAGTGTCCTTCTGTATCTCTGACTACAGTCTTTAGTTTATTTTTATTTTTTTTAAAGATTTTATTCATTTATTTGACAGACAGAGATCACAGGTAGGCAGAGAGGCAGGCAGAGAGAGAGGGAGGAAGCAGGCTCTCAGCCAAGCAGAGAGCTCAATGTGGGGCTCAATCCTAGGACCCTGGGATCATGACCTGAGCTGAAGGCAGAGGCCTTAACACCCTGAGCCACCCAGGTGCCCTTACAGTCTTTAGTTTAAAATCTAATTTATCTGATATGAGAATCACTACCCCAGCCTTCTTTTGAGGCCCATTGGCATGAAAGACACTTCTCCATTCCTTCACTTTCAGTCTTGGTGTATCCTTGGGTTCAAAATGGGTCTCTTGTAGACAACATATCTATGCGTCCTTTCGTTTTATCCAATCTGCAACCCTGTGTCATTTTATGGGTGCATTTAGGCCATTGACATTGAGAGTGATTATTGATAGATACGTTTTTTGTGTTTTTTTTCCCTAAATTTTTTTAAAATTTATTTGTCAGAGAGAGAGGGAGAGAGAGAGCCAGAGAGCAAGCACAGGCAGACAGAGTGGCAGGCAGAGGCAGAGGGAGAAGCAGGCTCCCCATCGAGCAGAGAGCCTGATGTGGGACTCAATCCCAGGACGCTGGGATCATGACCTGAGCTGAAGGCAGCCGCTTAACCAACTGAGCCACCCAGGTGTCCCGAAGATACGTTTTTATTGACATCGTGTTACCTTTGAAGTCTTTCTTTCTGTAGATTGTCTCCATATTTATGTTCAATGATATGCGTGGGATTTTTCCTCTTTTATAGAACCCCCGTTAATATTTCCTGCAGTGTCGGCTTGGTGGTCGCATAGTCTTTTAAGCCTTGCCAGTCTTGGAAACTCTTTATCTCTCCATCCATTTTGAATGTCAGTCTTGCTGGATAAAGTATTCTTGGCTGAATGTTCTTCTCATTTAGTGCACTGAATATATCTTGCCAGCCCTTTCTGGCTTGCCAGGTTTCTGTGGACAGGTCTGATGTTATTCTGATGGGCTTGCCTCTGTATGTAAGGAGCTTCTTTGTCCTAGCTGCCTTCAAGAGGACCTGCCTACAATTATAATTCTTCGCTCTTGCTATTAGGTGACTCGAGGCCTTTCGAGAATCTATAATCTTGGGGAGAAACCGTTCTGCCTCTAGCACATGAACACTGGTCCCATTCGCGAGATTGGGAAAATTTTCGCAGAGAACTTGTTCCACTATATGTTCTAGACTTCTTTCTTTCTCCTCCCCTTTAGGGATTCCAATAATTCTGACGTTGGAACGTTTCATGGCATCATTTATTTCCCTGTTTCTGGTTTTGTGGCTTATAAGCTGACTTCAAGGCTTCCTCCTGATCCTTTCTCTCTGTTTGTCCTCCAGATCACTAATTCTATCTTCTATCTCAGTTACCCTAAGTTTTAGGGAATTTAAATTAGATTGCAACTCGTTGAGAGCATTGTGAACATCATCTCTGGTGGCTTTCAGTTCTGCCCTAATCAAATCCATATGGTCATCCATGGCTTTCTCCAACCTAGCTATTGCCTGGATAATTGTTAGCCTGAATTCCCTTTCAGACATATTGTCTATTTCGATAGCTATTAGCTCTGTTGCAGAAGGACCATCCTCTGAATTTTTCTTCTGTTGGGCATTCTTCCTCCTAGTCATTTTGGTGAGAGATGGCTGAACGGATGTAGCTGGATGTATCGACCATGGTGCAGCCAAGGTGCACCCTGGAACGCTTCTGAGCAATCAGGAGTCCCCACCCAAATGAGAGAAAAAAGAAAAGAAAAAAAAAGTGAGAGAGAGAGAGACAGGGAAAAAAGGGAAGATAAAAGAGAAGGCTCAGCCCAAATGAGCCCCAAGGTAATATTTATGAAGTATAAAAACAAAAAAAGACAAACAAAAAGACTGATAAAAGTATATTACAAGGGAAAAATATATATATATATAAAAGCAAAAAAAAAAGAAAAGAACCTCGTCAAAGAGAACCCCAAGTATAAGATTCATATACTATCAGGACAAACACAAATTCACAGAAACACTGGCAGGAGAAAAACATGGGAGAGTGGTTATAAATTCTCAGTGTGGGCTAGGAAGGTTATTTTGATTCTTCCTGGATGTATCTTGATATCTTTGTTAAAGGACTCAGCTTTCCTAAGATAAAGGGGGATTAAAATTTGGTTTACCTAAAGGGGTAGCATTGATTGGGGAAAGGGGATTACCTTGAAGTTTAACTCTATATGAATATTAAAAAATAAAAATACAAAAAGGAATAAACTAAACTAAGCTAA
>PISX010034888.1:0-13483 GCA_004024625.1 Mellivora capensis
TTTTCAGGCATGGAATTCAGTATCACATTATCCCACTGACTTCCACACCATCACCCACCTCTCCTTTCTCTTACTCTCTGCCTCTGTCTCCTCCTCTACTACCTGACCTCATAATATGCTTCTGGGCCTTCATCTCTTTGTCCTTTGGCCACCTTTTTTCTCTCTGTGGCTTAAATGTCATCTGTATGTGGCTAACTACCACATTTATATTTCCAGCCCAAACTTCTCCTGTAAAGTTCAGATTTTTATATCCAACTCCTCCTTTTCACTTGAACATGTCACAGGCACGTGGAAATCTACTTGTCCAAAATAGACCACTCAATCTCCAACCTCCTTCTCCGCCCAGACCCTTTTGCTTTCACACGTTCCATCTCGGTAAATGTCAACATCATGGTATGTCATTCTGTATCCTTCCATATGCCTTTTCTCCCACAACCTATCTCCTAAATGGTAATTCCAAGTATATCTGGAACCACTCATCTCCATCACTACTGCCGTCAAAGGGCTTACTTAGACCAGTGCAAAAAACTCCTCACTAGCCCATTTCTCTCCTACTCTCTGCCAACCCACATTCCACATATTATGAAAAATGATATTCTAACAATGTACGTATCATCCCCAACTCCTGTCCACAGACATAAAGACTCTCAAATCACTCAACAAAATTCTGTTCCTCAGCCACTAAGTCCAAATCCTTGTAGTTAGGCACACGAGGCTGCCACACTGGCCAACTTAGTTGCCTGCACAAGCCTCTAAGAGGTCTTGGAATGCTCTGTTCTTTCTGACTGGAATACTCTTCAAAGCACGGCTGCCAAACACAGGGTGCTTCTAGTTCTTTCTGAAGACTCACTTTAATGCTGAGCTCCTCAGACAGTTCTTTCCTGATCACCTCAGCAAGCCATCATTTTTATCACTGTGTACTCATCATTTCTGCCATAGACCTTCCGACCACTTATAATCATGCATGTGTTTGCTTACGAGACTTTTTCTGCAAGTATTAAGTTCTTTATAGCTATGAACCATGTCGGTCTTGTTTACTTATGTCCACCCAAGAAGGAAGACAATATCTGGCCTACAGAATAATATGTGCAGAATAATATATTAATCTGGTGGCATGTCAACATGGCCTTGACCTAAATTTCATAAAATATTCCAGGTATTTCCTGGACTGAGCAATGCTTTTATTAGGGCTTGGCTATCCACACAGAGAAAGTGAACAAACCACAGGAACAGACCTCTGTTTCAAAGGATTTGAGGAAGTCACAGTAATTAAACACCACATTGTATAGGACAATCAAAAAGAAACTAATAAAAGAGAAAACCTAATTACCACACCCACCACCTGGAACTGGGTATTCAATGTGAGGAGATGTTTAAATTGTGCAACATTTTTAGTTGCTCATGACTTTGGTGAGTTTATTTATATAATAAACACTATACTACTTCCTTTGGAATTCAGATGGATTGAATGCCAGTTTGGAGTTCTTCAGATTTAATTAATAGCTTATCGATAAATATTCAATCCACACCTTTTACATGCACAGACTGCCTTCAGCAGGAACTTCCCAAGATTAGCTCAGCTCTCAGCCAAGAAGCAGTCGAAAGACTGGGCCAGCTCTAAGTTGCTGAGGCCTCCTGCTGGGGTCACACGGCCTTCCCAGGGTGGGCTCAGGCCAAGGATGTTACTCTCCCTCCCTAATTCATTTTCTGATACTGGCTATGATTTTGTTGCCCTTCTTCCTTTAGAAATGAAACAATTTTCCTTCTTGGATAAATCAATGCAGTCAGTGCAGGTATATGCCAAAACTAAATGATTCTGGCATGCTGTACAGCACTGTAGTTGACATTAGAAGACCTTTATATTGAGACCGTTTCATCAAAATATATATATTAAATCCATTTAATTTACATAGCAATCAAAGACCTGCCTCAGAAGAGTGCAGTAGGGTGGAATGAGTCCTGAGAATCTTTAGTGGCTCCTCTACAGTTAAACCTACCATGGCTTTTTTGCTTCAAATAAAACTTTTAGACATTGACTGTGATCTCAGATGAGGTGCTGAGTTTTTAAAAATGCATATGAATAAACCTTACATATGCCATGTTATTGGAGGTTTAATAACCTGAGTAATAGCTATTGAAGTATCTTCATTCAAATAAGAAGTTATACAAATGTCAATTACCATTATAACATCATAGTAAAGAAATCTGCGTCAGGGCTCAGAGGGAAGTAATTTATTTTCCCCCTCACAGAACTTGTATAAAAGAAGAAAGGAAGGGAGAACAGAGGGAGAGAAAGGAAGAGAGGGAAGGGATGGGAAGAGGAAGAAAGAAAAAGAAGGAAAGAGGAAAGGAGGAGAAGAGGGAGGGAAATAAGGAATGTACATTCATTTCAAATAAATTTGTTCTGAGTGGCTGAATAACATCCTTTTCTGAATATGAAGAACTCAAAGTTGAGAAATAAATTTGCCGAAGGAAGAATGGCCAAAGTGAGAAGCAAAAGAAGCCTTGGAGAAGAAGAAAGCTACTGCGACCCTTGACTATTTCTTGTGCAAACACATCAGACCCACGGAGACCCCTGGGAGTTTCTAAGCTTTGTGCAATGCAAACAGCAGAGCAGGAATGTTCAGAGCTCACCTCCCTGAAACATTTCAGGGATGAACTCCAGAGAACACAAAGTCAAGGGCAGTGCATGAGACAAGGCCTCTGAAAAGCCAACAGCCCCCTTTCCCCACTTCTACAACAATGCTGAGCCCTCTCCTCTGTGGCCACTGAGAATAGACAACCTCCCCTTTTATCTCTGCTATGTCACATCTATTTGCAGGCACCTCCATCCCAAGCATCACATTCTTTGGCAGTGCCTGGACATCCTGGATGGAGCTTCCTGCATTGTGTTTACAGTTTTATAAAAGGAAATTACCCTAGATGCTTAAACAATGTTAAGCCAAAGGGAGGCCTGAGTTGTCTGCCATTAGAACAGATGGGATATGGGTCAGCTGGTGGGTGCTTTGGGCCAGTACCAAGGCAGAGAGATAGGATTTTTAATCTCTTGTCCCTAGCTCAATATATAGGGAATTTTGAGGTGCTCTAAAAAATGAGAAATGAGTCTAACATCTTATACCTTTCATCAAAAAATAAAGTTGCTTCCTCTTGCACCTTCACCCCATTTAATGTAAGAAATTCAGAGTTTTATGAGCCAAGCATAAAACAGGCCAGTGACCTTCTGTGCAAAGTCATTTCATAGAGCTTTCACCTCAAACAGGGCTTTAAGGATGCTGATGTAGAATTCCTAGTCCCCAAGTATATTCTGAAGTTGTACCTAGTACCACCTTATTTAGCAAATGATGACACCCTGGCCCCAGATGCTAGGTGATTTTCTCAAGGTCACTCACTCAGTGGGAGTCAGAACCCATTATTTTTAAGTCCTTGCCAGGGATACTGCAAGTTGTCTCTCATCTCCATAGAGGTCCATACGCATCAAAAATGCATGTATGTTTTTAAAATCTAACAGTGTGATTTAATTATGGATGAAAGTATTCCTATTTTCATTCAGGAAAGAGGCCATTCTGTGCTGCTTCTAGACATGCACGATGGCCCTATCAACAGGCCTTCACCAATGCCCAGTAGCAAATACCACTCTGGCATGTGATCTCCTCTACAAAAGTGTAAATACAAATGAAAACCAGACATAACCCCTTTCAATCTGAATGATTCTATAAATATCACCTAGATTGATTTCTAGAACAGCCACTCACAAGAGTTCAAGTGATCAAGTAGAAGGCATCAAAACTAGCTGAGATGGGATGGTCATCAGGCTGGGCGCCCATCTGCACTCAATCACTCATCTCCAGGCAGACTTCTCCTCCCGGTGCCCACAATTCAACTTCTGAATTGCTGTGTATCACAGACTTTGGGGGTTACCCTGAAGAGTCGACAGTGGGTTTATTTGATCCATGAATCCCAAGGAATCCTAGAATTTGGGGGAAGGGAAAACATGTGGTGATGGGCATGGTGTACCTATTCGGTGTACCTATTCTTGTAATGTCCTAGACTTAAGTGTGATTCATTGATGAAGATAACAGTGACCATGAAGACAATTGTAGGAACATACCCAAAGGGAAATTAAATACATATCACCTTCATTATCTCAGTTCCTAAGAGGGAACCAACCTTGAACTGAACACCACACAAATTACCCACACTATTGCTCCTAAGCTGCAAATGCATAAAATCCCTACTAGCAAGGAACCATATCATTTTGTCTTTGGGGAAAAAGAAGAGATGTCATCTAAGACAGCGGGTGGTTTTCTTTTTTTCTTTTTTTTCTTTTTATTTATTTATTTGACAGGCAGAGATTACAAGTAGGGGTCATGACCTGAGCCGAAGGCAGAGGTTTTAACCCACTGAGCCACCCAGGCGCCCCAACAGCGGGTGGTTTTCTATGTCGGTTCCTGGTAGAATGAACTGGGGGACTGAGACCTCCATCGCCCCTCTTGGTGCTCAGTAGGTACAGAAAATTGTCAGCCTCATATCTCCTAACCCTTTGAAGAGAAGTGGACCTTACAGAAACATGTTGATAAAAATTACAGGTGGTTGGGGTGCCTGGGTGACTCAGTGGGTTAAGCCTCTGCCTTCAGCTCAGGTCATGATCTCAGGGTCCTGGGATCGAGTCCCGCATCAGGCTCTCTGTTAGGCTGGGAGCCTGCTTTCTCTCTCTCTCTCTCTCTCTCTCTCTCTCTTTCTCTGTCTGCCTCCTGCCTCTCTGCCTACTTGTGATCTCTCTCTCTGTCACATAAATAAAATCTTAAAAAAAAATTACAGGTGGTCTACGTTGTCCGTTTATTTCTTTTTTCCTGTCTGAGCAATGCCAACTCTGAGATATCTGCTGTTGACCTACCTTTGGCAATACCAATGTTTACGGCACATTATTTGCAAGGTAGAAAAATAATGTTCTCTACTTTAAAAACATTAACACACTTAGAGTTGACTTCTTATACACAGTTCAATTAGTGTACTAGTAAAATATATTCGTTCTGAAGGGTGGTCAAGATCTGTAGGACTTAACTTCTCAAAACTTTCCAAGCCATGGACACACTCCTGCCTTGGGTTGTTCTATCTTGACTCACATTTGAGGGTCACATTTACTTTCTTCCTATTGTTGCACATCCAGCAACATGACCATCACATGAAATCAGGCTTTTTTACTACACTAGTAAGAAACACAAAAGCCAACAGTTGCCACAGACAGTAACGAAAAATACTCAGAGGCCTTCAATCTGTCCATTTTGTGCTTTTGTAACTATCATTCCCCTGAAAACAAGGGAAAACATGAAAATACCATCCAAAAGGAGGATCCCCAAGGCCTGTGGCTTTTGGACCTCCCGGAAAACACAAGTCTGGCCACAAAGAGGGCAATGTCCTTGTTCTAACAGTTGCCAGTAGCTAAGAGCCTTAGGAAGTTGCTGGCACTGTCAAGGGCTTGGAAAGTTTAGACTTTGTCTATATTAAAACAGAACTCTGAGTCCTTTTTCTCAAATGGGGATGGAGTTGAAGATCGTGTTCTAGTAAGGGGCACATGGAGAGTGAGGCTGACCAGTCTCATTATTTAGCACCCTTCCCTGGGTCTCTCTAGCACTGCCATCCAAGCTCCCCAAATTGAGTCATTCTGTAATACACAGTATGTCAAATAACACACTGGCTGCACTCTGAGCTATTGGCCCATATCTACAACAGTTATCTCCCTCTTTAAGGGAAACACCCTGATACAGGAAACTGCATGACCGGACATATTCCTTTCATGTATTTGCTTGTGCTCTGCAAGGTGTATTCAGAAAAGTGGAATGCCATTGACAAATAACACCTCCCATGCCTGAAATCAGCTTTCACATTACTGTTCCCTGAATTATATTAGCATTCCTTACATTTTTATCATATCCTAATAATTTACAGAGCATGTGTCACAACTGAGTATACTAATCTTTTAACTGAATCCTGGACTACACTAAACTATTTCTTCACCATGAGGATCCTTTTGTATAAGGCAAGAATGCCCAGCATCCCAAGTATCTGGGCAGATTGGGGAACACACAAACACATACCCAAATTTCTCCTTGTTACCCAAATCAACTCTAAGGTACTACCACGGATATTCTCTGGAAGGACCACATTTTTAAATATTTTAGACCTGAGAACATCCAATAACAAACAAACAAAAAATAATTTTGTGACTTGAATTACAGTTCCCCATCCTGTACACTTGTTTTCAGGGAATTATGACCACAACTGGAGAACATGCCCTTTAGCACAAAGCCTCTATCTCAGAGAAGGGACCTTAGAAGCTTAAATCCTGACTAGTCTCCTCTCCTTTCTTCTTTCTCTTTTATTCCAAATCCACTTAATCTTTGACCTCATTAAATCCCTTACTCCCTTGGCCCCTCCCTGCTTCTTGCTTTGCTTCACTTCTTGCTGTGTTTAGCTCTGGTTCTAAAGCTCTGGCAGGACTCTTATCCTGAATCTACCCACCACCTTTCTTCCTCACACCCTGGACCCAGGCTGATGACTGCTGCTGCTGGAGGGCGTATCTCGTGCCACCAGCTGTACAGGGTGCCCAATTCCCCGGGGCGTGGGGTGGGAAAGGGGTTTTTCTATTCTGTGCAGCAATTCACTGTGCATCCCCACCACCTTCTTTCTCCCCATTTAATCCTGTCCCTCACTCTTCATTCCACAGCCTCTGGCTCAGCTGTAAGATCTCTTTATCTCCTGATGGGCTTTTTTTCATGAAATTCTTCCATGATTTTGTCTTCATATTCTCCCTCTCCATTGGCTCACTTAGCTTAGCTTATAAGGATACTCAAGTCTTTTCCTTCTTAAAAATTAAACAAACAAATTTAATAGCCAAAACACTTGCTCAAGGTTGTGCCCTCCATTTTCCACTCTTCATTCATCTACTCATGAATTCTTATTCCAAGATCTCTTTCTCACCTTTCCTTAATCTCACATTCCCTCCCCAGCCAAAATTCTTGAAAAACTGTCTACAGTGTATCATCTCTGTTCTTTTTTCGGATAGTTTTTCACCCAACTGCAGTATCCTAAGCCTCTATGGAACCATCTTTTATGAACAGCTTCCTAGACTAAACCAGACCGGCTTTTCCCAGCATTCAGCTCTCTGGAGAATGACCAGCTGCCCACTCCTCCTTGACCCTCTCTCCTTCCCTGGCTTCACTAGATCACATTCTCCTACCCTACCCTTTTTTTGTGGCTCTTCTGGCTTTCCACGTGTTATTTCTCAGAATTCAGTCCTCTTTTCTACTCTATTCATGCCACACACTGTCCTTGGGTTCTCTTATTTATACCTGCAATCTCATATCTAAGCTAAACACTGAGGACTTTGCCCAGTGGTTCACTCTACATATCATGCAGGTATCTCCAGTCAGTATGTCTAGACCAGAACTCCTGACCTTCCCCAAACTGGCTCTGTGTGAACTTCTTACTACTGCAGACGGCACCACCTCCATCCTGTCAATCAACCCAGAAACCAAAGACTACAGACTTACACTCTCTCCTCTCACCTCCAGTCACCTACGAAATCCTGTTCATATACCTTCTAACCAGCTTTTCTCTTCATTTTCACCACCTTTTTATTGATTCTCTACTCTTTACTGCTAATGCCATGGCTATAGTTTAGAGGCTCCTGATCTTTCCCATTGACTGTTTAAGTGATTTCAACTCTGTGTCTACATTCGGGTCATTTCCTCACTTCTACCCAATCCACCTTAAACACGTGAATAGAATCTAAAGATAAATCCAATACTATTCACAATGCTGAAATAAAGCACTTCAGCAACTAAAGGACAAAGCCAGATTGGTTGATAAGCTTGTATTTCAGCATTTTTAAAACAGTTAAGTTGTGACCCATTAGTGGAATAGTGGATTTGGGAATCAATTTAATGGGTTTCAACCAGCAATGAAAGAATATGAAATAGAATAGGATAGAGAATATCAGAACGTACTGCAAAGCAGGGGAGTAAACTTGGTAAACTTTTTGTTTCAGTTTCTATGCTTGTTTCTATTATGTGTATGTTTATGTGTGTTTATATGTATGCATATATACATGTATGTATGTAATAAGTGGCAGTATATCATATACTTTAAACTGTGATTTGCAGATAAAATTTCTAAATCTCCTGCTCTACAGTAATCTAATCCATGAATATATCTCCACCTTCACCTCCCACCCTTTGCCTCACTTCCAGCAGAAGTTTATATTCTAGACCAGAGCATTCCAACAGAAATGTAATGTAAACCACCAAGGTGAGCCATACAGGTAATGTAAATGTTTTTAGTAGCCACATAAAAAAAGTAATACAAAATAGGTGAAATTAGCTTTAACGACATTTTAACTCAATATACCCATAATATCATTTCAACATGTAACACATAAAACGTTATAGTGAAATATATTCTTTGTACTCTGTCTTTGAAATCTTTGTATGCTACCCTCAAAGCATATTTTAATTCAGATGCTGCATTTCAAGTATACCTTACTAGCCATATGTGGTTAACGACTACTGCACTGGTAGAGCAGTTCTAGACAGTTAATCACCTAAATAATCCATTCTTCCTTATATCTTCCTGCCTTTGCACATGCTGTTCCCTACGCCTGGAATCTCCTTCAATTTGGTCCTCTTGTTTTGAAATTCATCTGGTAAATCCTGTTCATCTTTTTAGATTATATCAAGGGCCATCTCCACTGGAAACTTCCCTGACCCAAAAGGCCAAGTTAGGCACTCTCCTCCAGGGTCTCAGAGCAAAACACTCCTAAGGCAACATTATATGGCCCTGTAATCGTTTTTTTATGCCCTGTCTCCCCTAGTTAGAGTGTGAACTTCTTGAAGGCAAAGAATACATCTTAATTATGTTTACATCCTTAGAACTTAGCATAGTTACTACCGCACAGAGTGTGTTCAGTGAGAACACGTTAAATATATTGAAATTTCTAGACTGACAACTCAGAAAGCTTACAGAAGGATCCAGAAGGACACACAGTTAGTCATGGCTCAAGCTGAGAGCCTTAGTCGCCAAGACTGAAATATTTGTGTTTCTTAATAAACCTAGACTGTAGTCCTTCCTGGTAGGCTTCCCTACTGGGGGCTACTTTCATTTATGCTGACAGGAAGAGCAGTTATCTTAAGAAAGTCGCTACTGCTGAGAGTCAGGCGGGCCAGTCCTTTACTGATTTGTAGAAGGGGAACCTTCTAGGGCAAAATACCCACTCCTATGCCTCAACGCAGGACCAGATCAAGCCACTTCAAATGATTATTACTAAGACCTCTAGAAAAAACACGTAGTCTCTCTTTCAAATTATTAAAAAATGCCCCCTTTGAAAAGTTTCCCTTACCTCCCCGACATCCTTTGTGCCGCACTGTCAGCCCACCTCCTCCTGTTTGGATCTGGGGAGAACTACAGAAGAGCTTTCCTTGAGACTCTAAAAAGGAACCCTCTTAGGCTTCAATAACAGCCCTAAATCACCCTTAAGTCTTCTCTTCTCCAGGGTAAACAATCCAAATTTCTTTAGCCTTCCTCCATAGATCTTATTTTACAAGCTTTTAATCACTGCTGCGGCACGCCTCCAAGCTCGATTCTCCAAGCTCCTCGGTCCTACTTTGCTGTTGTAAAGCTTGGCACTGTCCATGGCTCTACGTGCTGAGCATTAGGACGGCCTCCCTACGAATAATAGTCCCTTCCTGTTGTGCCACGGCCTCAGGAAGACTTGAAGGAGCATGACAGTAATTCTCAAACTCTGGACCTTTGTATGTTTCACTGAAGTTGCCCACTACCTCTACTCAACCACAATATAAAAGGGAGGACAATGATTATGGTTTCAAGGTAGTTGGGTGGCATTTGATGCTTTCTTACTGATCTAGTATTGGGGCAAAATGTCATCTAGGGTCATCAGCAGCGGCAGCAACGTCAGCTAATGTTTTTCAATCTTTACTGCATGTGAGGTATTACACACGTTATACACATATACTAACTTTTTAAGGAAAACAAATGATGCTCTCGATTTTTAAAAAATCTCCCCAGAAATTGCTGTTGGAGTTAAAAGAATAAACATCAACAAAATATTTCAAGAAGGATAGTAGTCATTCATTACCTAAAAATAGAGGAACAGCACTTCAGTAAAGAGCTAGTCTCATCATAATCATATATGTTTTGTACATCTAGGTACATATTATATCAAGGGACCATATATTATTTTCAAGAGGGTTAGAGTAGAGAGACACAAAAAAATAAGAATAAAACCATTATTTTAGATGTTTTAAAGCCACCATAAAGTTAACCAGGCTTAAATAAGCTTACCTTCTCAATCTTAAGTTTATGAACATTTGTAACTACCTTTCTTTCTGTAACTCAAAACTCGTTAGTTAACTGATGTGGCTAGCCTCTCAATAATATGAGAAATAGAAACTTAGTAACTTTGTTATTTCTGCTTCAGTTTATGTGCAGAAAGCCTTACTTTAGTAGATGGTAGTGTTTCCTGAGATGTGGGATGCCTCAATACTGATGGTACCCAGGATTTTAGGTATATTGGAACTGTTTTCTAGAATATGAAAGATAAGCTAAAAGAACATAGTTACACCGTATCAAATAACATCATAAGGTCAACAAGTTTATTTCCTGTTGCATCTCTTTCAATCATGCTGATTAAGTGAAGGAGCCTGCATCATTGTGGTGGTCCTATTATTTAACTTCTTTCGAAGACTTGATAATCTCCCATTTAACAAGGAGTGAACAGATCTCAAGCACAGACACCTAGACAGCAGTGTATAGAGTCTAACAACACTGTCTCGTTTTCTTTGTGTGGATGTTTAATTTACCTTTGGCACATGGCCTATAATTGACTTTACATTTATGGTTGTGATAGCAAGTTTTACTTCTCAAGTACTTGAACTTCAAAGTGAGCCCATTTAATGAAATACATGAAGATGACAATGGTACATAAAAATGGCACTAATTATAAAGTGGACATACAAATGAGTGAACTTGGTGAAAGGAATGATGAGGTCCCATGGCTTAACCCACTGTAATTAAAGATGAAAACCTAAATCCTTAAAGACATGCGGTCTCCTCCCTCTATGATTACAAATTGCCAGCAAAGGCAAGAGCGGTCCCTTCTCTGTGTACAGGAAATCCTTGTGGGCACATCTCAACAGAGTTAGGAATCTGTCCCTCTGGGTAAGACATGAATCAGTACAGTGTATAAAACCGACCTTCATACTTTGGAGTTAACCATGAAAAAGTTTTTATAGGAATTTACTTTCCCAGCAGCAGAGAAGCTCTTGGAAGTTTGAAATTGCTTTTTCCCATGGTACGGAATACTTCAAAGATATTTACTAAAACTCCATATCTTTATCAACCTTCTTCATGTTCCCAGATTTATTTTGAGATGACCAAACAAAATCTACAGCAAATATCACTTTATGAATCTATCTTTGAATACCAGCATAATTCTGATGGGGGTGAGCAACAATTCTATTCGTTATTTCTTTTCAACTTCATGACTCGAAGATATCTCCAGAAAATATGAGCCTACCTATGGTCTACAGAATCTTCAAAAATACATATAAAATTTGAAATGTAGCATTTACAAACCCCCAAAATGAGTATACATCTATAAATTAAAAGAAGCAAAGAAGCCAATGAGATTTCACAGAAATCTAGTCATTGATCATTAATTTTAAGCTATGTGCAATAATCTTTTTGTTGACATATCTATCCATTCGTGAATGCCCACAGTACTAGGTTTATGCCACAGAACACAGAAAACCAGAAGAGAGTCCCTCCTCTTAAAGATGTTATATCTGTATTAATGTACTAGATTCCAAAATGTGAATACAGAAATTACACATGAAGGAGGCGATCATAGAACTTTGAATTTATGTTCCTACTGATAGCCTTTTGGAATTAGTTCTTTTTTTTTTTAAAGATTTTATTTATTTATTTTACACAGAGAGAGATCACAGGCAGAGAAGCAGGCAGAGAGATAAGGGAAAGCAGGCTTTTCACTGAGTAGAAAGCCCGATATGGGGCTCGATTCCAGGACCCTGAGATCATGACCTGAGCCGAAGGCAGAGGCTTAACCCACTGAGCCACCCAGGAATTAGTTCTTTTTTTAAATATTCTTTTATTTATTTATTTGACAGATCACGAGTAGGCAGAGAGGCAGGCAGAGAGAGAGAGGAGGAAGCAGGCTCCCTGCCAAGCAGAGAGCCCGATGCGAGACTCGATCCCACGACCCTGAGATCATGACCTGAGCTGAAGGCAGAGGCTTAACCCACTGAGCCACGCAGGCACCCCAGCCTTTGGAATTAGTTCTGATGAAATGGGACCCCTAAATTGTGAATGGCAAAAGAAACAGCCAGAAAATTAATCTAATCCCGACTTCTCACATTCCAAGTGTCTTTAGGATGCTACTGTCAACTTAAAATTGAATAGGCTGAGAATCGTCTGGGATGGTGGAGATGAACATTTTACAGGTTTTTCCCTGTGTGTCTCTATAGACTACATTGATCATTCCCTGGCATGCGCCCCACCCCCAACACACATATCCTTCTTCTTTGCTCTTTGAATTAAGAATCCCATCCAGCTGCACATTCCCAGAGGGAAGAGTTCGAGACAGACAGCTCAGTGCTCTTCTTAGATCTACAACCCGCTCATTTAGAAAGTGGGTTTCCATATGGAATTACAGCAGGAGCAACAGTGTGTTCCTATTTCTATTAACTTTGAAAAAGGGAAGGGAGTCCTAAAAATATACATGATTCCATAAATGAAGGGAGAGAAAGGAGCCAAAGAAGGGATAAAATGAGAGTCCTGTGATGGCTGATTCCGAACCAGGATGGAAATCGGAGTCCTGGCTCTGGTGTAGAACACCGGCTCATAAAGGAGGTACAGAGCCAAAGGTCCCTGCAGCAGCAAGAGGCAGAACAAAGTGCCCTCTTTTCTCATAAGAGGGCACTTTATGACAACGAAACCACTCAGCCCAATAATGTTATGCATAGGAAGATACTCAAAAGATGAGTCTGGTTTACTTTTTCCAATTATTTTTCTAAATGTTTACTTTTTCCAATTATTTTATGAAATGAATGAAATCAAAGCATGCCATCCACGAGCTCTTTCCTGAGGCACAATGACAAGAGGATTCCTGCTCTGTCCTGCGTGATGCCCCTACCATTCTGATGTGTCCCATTTAAACCTGATCTTTCCCCTGCATTGGCTTCATTGACAGGTAAAGGACCCTGGAATTATCCCTGTTTGAACACTTTGTATCCCTGTGGTCTCATCCAGGACCAAAACTGAATACTTCCCAAACACGATAGATAAAAGAGGACACGTATTTAAGTTACTCATTTCATAATAGAGTATTTTCCTCCTGGTTACTAGAGTGAGCCCTGAGTTAACTCTTCCAAAACAAAAGGGCAGATACCAA
>PISX010034889.1:0-13468 GCA_004024625.1 Mellivora capensis
AATCCTAGAGGAGAACATAGGTAGTAACCTCTTCGATATCAGCCACAGCAACTTCTTTCAAGATATGTCTCCAAAGGCAAAGGAAACAAAAGTGAAAATGAACTTTTGGGATTTCATCAAGATCAAAAGCTTCTGCACAGCAAAGAAAACAGTCAACCAAAGAGGCAACCCACGGAATGGGAGAAGATATTTGCAAATGACAGTACAGACATTTTATTTATTTCTAATGAAATTAAACATGTCTTCGTATCTTTTTTGACCATTTGGGTGTTCTGTTTTTGTGAAATGCCTGGACAAATTTCTTAAACAATTTTCTCCTGAGTTATCTCTTCTTTAGCTAATACTTATAAGAGTTCTTTGTATGTTCAGGATACATATCCTTTCTTGATTATATATATTTAAAATGCCATCTAAAATTCAGTGGATTTCCAATTTTTGCTTTCTATTATTAGAGGTTCTCTTTGGGCATTAAGGACAGCACATGATGTAATGAGCTCTGGGTATTGTATCCAACTGGTGAATTACTAAACTCTATACCCGAAATGAATGAAGTACTGTATATTGGCTAATTAAATTAAAATTAAAAAAAGAAAATGGTTTCAACACACACACAAAGTATACACACATTTAAAATTGTTCCATCTTAATAAATAAATAAATAAAATTGTTCCATCTTCCTGGAGATTTTGGCTGTAATAATAATTTTTTAAGTATGTAATGTTCCTATTTTGTATCAGTAACACTTTCTGTTCTAAGGTTAGCTTTGTCTGATATTAATAAGCCTTTGCTTTAGAGTTTTCCCGATACATCTTTTCTCATTCTTTTACTTTAAACTGTGTTGTATTTATTAAGATTTGCCTCTTTTAAATAGTAAGTAATGGGGTTTGGCTTTTTTTAATCTAGTCCAAAATCTATGTCATGTTTTACACATAATATATTTACTCGTATATTTGGAATTAAATCTCTGATCTTATGATTGACTTTCGTGGAAGAAATTAAAGTTCTAATTCTTATTAGAATCTGATAAGTCAATTACACATGCTGTGATTTTTAGAGCTATAAGTAAACACATAGTAGAAGACTATATAATTAGTAGACTAATTGAAGAGAGAACTATAATAATAAAAAAAAACTCATTGAAAAAATACTCATATTGAAAATTAAGCAATAAAGGGGAAATAAGAGAATACAGAGCAGTTGCCAAAAAATAGAAAACATTTTTTGTTTCATTGTTTAAGCTGGTTACTCTATTTTATGGTATTAGTTTCCCTAAATGTTGTTTCTATTCACACTTCAACTTGGTAATAGCTTTTTTCATGTCAGTAAATATACATTCTGCTCACCACACCCTACATCTGATGATTTTGAGGGAGAAGTAAGCATGAAGCCAGGTCATATGTGCAGGAAGATGGTGATTTAGGTGGAGAGAGCACCTGCTTCTCTAGACAAAAGTGCCCTCTGAGTCTCCATCTTCAGAATCCTAGTTCTTGAGGGGATAGTCAGGACTTTCATTTGAGTACCAATTCCATAATACCCTTCTTCCTACTTTTTATTCTTGTCCTGTTATTTTGAAGGTTTGAAATTATTCCTGCCTCTGTTCTGCTTCTTACTGAGATCTGGTACTCACATCCTCTGTATTTGCCTAAAGCAGAAAGGTAATTTTGCTCCGAAAAAAAGTTCCCAAACCTTGCCTTGGGGCTACACCACTCTGCTGTGTGGTACCTGGGTGAGGGAGAAAGGGACGACTGACCTAGATGTTTCCAACATAATTTTAAAAGTGATTTAGCTAAAGAGCTGCCCCAGGCTCTGCCCTACCCTCCTATATTTATATCTTCTGACACTGAACCTGAACTCTCTGTGTTTGCTCTTACTTCTGTGGTGGTCCTATCTGCTTTCTTTGGGGTAGAGAGATTCTTTTCATGCTTCTCTGTCAAGTCTCATTCCTACTCTTCACTCTGTTTCCATAACTCTTCAATATCACTTGCCAGTTATTCTGTGTCTGACTCTCTTGTCATTCCATGCAATCTGGAGGAGATGGACACCTGTCCTTAGTCCAGTCTTTCAGCCTCTCCAGTGACATCATGAACTCTCTGTAGCCTTTGGCATTTGTGACGCACTTTTTCCTAATACCTTCCATAACTCTCTTTTTATTTCCTTCTGGGAATTCCTACTCCAGCTACTTCTCTCAAAGTATACTTCGGTATTCCCTGCCTTCACCTGCCACCCTGGGTGGTCTCATCCTTCTGCTTGTGACAATCGCCTGCTCTTACTCCCTGGCTCCTGACAGGTATCCAATTCCTGACTGCCAACCCTATTTGAAGGTCCTGACACAATCCAAACATGCTTTTAAGCATTTAAACATGCTTAATATTTTACTATTTGTCCCTATCATTCTGTCCCTGGCCATGTCTGTTGCCTTGGAGAATGGTCCTATCACTAATTCAGTTCCCTGAAGCAGAATGAGTGTTACCCTTTTGTGTCCTTGCTTTTTATCCCACACATCCATTCTACCACCAAGTACAACCGTTTATACTTCCTAAGCATCTTTCAAACCCATTCACTTCTCTCCGCCTTCATTTGCCCCAGTGGCCGTGCAAGTAACCATCATCTATTCTGTGTATAACTGTAGCTTCCACGAGCCTAACTCTGTGACTTCTCTTCTTCCTGTTGTTTCTCTATATGGTGCCCATGACAATATTTCTGAAAAATTTTATTTTTCATTTTGAGAATGATAATTCCAGAGGATTCCAAATAACACAATCTTTTGAGTATGCAAAATTGGATTTCAGTCTTACCTACATCAACACTGCACATCTCTGAGCTTCAATTACAGCTTTTGTGAAAACCGAAGTAGACATACATCTTAAGTATATGGACTGACACATAGTAAACATCTAATCAGTTTTAGATATAAATACAATTACATTCACTAACGTGAAGACTTTATAAATTCTCATTACTAAAATAAAATCCGAAATCCTGAAGGTCATTGATGCAAAGCCCTGAATTGTCTGACCATTTTACAGCTTCTCCAAGTGATTCTGAAGCTCTTTGAGTTTCTTGAGTGCACTCTGATATCTCTTGCCCTTTGGTTTTTCTTTGTTTTACTGATTCTTTGGAACACCCTCCAACCCCCATCTCTCCTTTCATTGTCCTGGCCGATCATCAGGTCCCCGGTTAGAGGCTCCTTTGGGAAGTCTCCTCTGCATCTCCAGAGTTGGATTAACATATCCTTGCATTAGCTCTCTTAGACTACTATACTTTGCAGGGTGCTGATTGTCCTGGATTATGGTGGTATATTTACTTGTTCGTGTGCCTGGTAGTCTGTAAGCTCCTCAGGGACAGGGTCGTTTATCATTTTTCACCATTTTATCTGCAGCACAGAGCACACTGATGGCTCAACGTAATTTTTCTTTAAGAAAATGTTTACTGAATGAGAACCGAACACCACTTGCTTTCTCCTCCATATAAAGTATTGATTTCATATTACAAATGAGGAATGTTATGTTCAGAGAAATAATAAGACCATGAATAAATGGTTGGAATTGGCTGTCTTAGTCAAAGCACAGGCTCTTTCTATGATACCAGATGCCTCTTTGATTTAGAAACGTGTCTTACTAATTATTGCCATGCAATCAACTTGTTGCCACTTTACAGGCCTTCATCCCTAATGCTGTATTTTCGTGTAAATAATATGTTTAAATTGTGTATAGAACAATAACATGCAGTTCTCTAGGGAGATGAGGAGAGCGGGTGAATATGTGTGAAGCTGTGAAGAGAAGCTTTTCAAATGAGGTTTAAATGTCATTAAATTAGTTTGTGTATATAAAGACCTTTGAGCAGAGTCTGACCCACAGTAAATCCTCAACCACTGATTTCTACCGATACGCGCAGTAATGACACATTATAGACTATATACACGGTAATACACATGCTATTATTTTCCTATAAAAGACTGTATGAGGCAGTCACTGCTCATTCAGCAAATTTCACAACAGACACCCACACCCGTATTAAGGATGCTAAATCAGTTAGCACTTCCGACATAAAAAAGGAAGCAGCTCTGCATCTCAGAAATACTCAGCACTGCCTTTGGGGTTCAGAAAAACTGCAGGAGAGGAATGCAGAATTGACCTGAGTGAGGTGTGGAGTGGGGGCAAGTGTTTTATCTGGACTGAAGGCACTTTCCCAGAGTCTCCGGCTTTCATAGGACGCACTGCAGACATTGCAGGCCTGAAGAAAGGTAGGGGCATGCCTCCCTAGGCTCTGGGGCTGATGGGTTTTTCATCCATTGGTTCTAGGGTGACTGGGAGTGGAATGAGAGAGGATCAACTCACTTCTCACAGCATGAGCTGGTATTCTGGGTTGGGGGTGGGTCTAGTGCACCTTTAAGTGTATGTTGCGGGGGGTGGGTTGGAGAACATTCTTTGTTGCAGAGGATGGTGGTAAGGACAGGCTCCTAGAGGCTGAGCTTGGATGAGGTGGTCACAGTTATGTTTGATCCCTACATCCCTAGGCTCTTAGGAAACCGAAAGCAATATTTTATGGTTTTTTCACTAAGTATTTCATATACTCTTGAGTCTCCTTCTTTCGTGGTCTTTATTGTCTGTCTCTGACATCATTTTTATAATTCAGCAGTCAGAAAAGGCCTGCCACATGAAGAATTTGGTGGAGATGCTGTCAGGCGAAGGTGGGGTCCCCAGTCTTATGCAGGCCCTGGGGTACACTGTGGTCTGACCTAGTTCTCCAACCATTCCGGGGCAGCATTCACGAGATGCCAAGCCACAGACTGAAGATACCTGTGAGGAAGTCCACTGAGGAAAGGGATTTTGTAGATTCTTGGCTTCTTTGAGATCAGAAAGCTTGAGGCAGCTGTGCTTAATGCACTCTTTCCTCAGATGAGGTCAGGGAAACCCACAGAAAAGAAATAACTTACCCAGAGTCGCATAGTCAGTAAGAGAACCAGGACTAGAAACCAGACATCTCAATTCCTAGTCCAGACCTTTTCCCTGCCCAGGTCCCAGTTTCTACTTTCTCATCATCCTCCTCAACCAACTGTCCAAGGTCAGGCCTCCTTTGGGCCTCTATTCTATTTTTTAAGTTTGACGAAGACCATTGTCATGCTCCCTCATTGGCAGTTGGGACTCAGGAGGGAGCTGGTGATAAAACAGTAGGAAACAAGAGATGGGTGGCGGTACT
Organism: Mellivora capensis; assembly: GCA_004024625.1. NCBI lineage: Eukaryota > Metazoa > Chordata > Mammalia > Carnivora > Mustelidae > Mellivora > Mellivora capensis. Next base: position 5,200 of record PISX010034889.1, read on the forward strand.
CACCCCCAAGAAGATTTGACATCAGTAGAAGAAAAGTGGGATGTTTTCTAGGTTTCTCCACATTTGTAGCAGGAACAACAATAACAGGAAGACACTGTACTTGTCAACAGCCCAACACATGTCGCAAATAATATGGTAATACTACAGTTCAGAGTCTTCCCCAATCTAGAGGAAATGTTCCTCATACCTATCCAAACTTTTTTGTTGTTTTGGTTTCCTTTGTATTTGATAATAGGGAAGTCCAGGCCTAGAGGGTAAACACATTTTTATCCTTGAGGAATTTATCTTTCCTAGGCAATTAGCACATGGATTTCTGTGGTAGGAAAGAAGGAGGCAGTTAAGTAAATTTATAGTCAGAGTTCATTAGAAGGACCAGAGCATCAGCCCCAAATTACCAGGACCAGATATATGTTGCCACAGAATATGGAAAGACCATTAGAGACATTTGGAAGTGTTATTTTAATATAGTGTTTGCTTGTGGGAAACTCAAAGTCTTATTAAATATAGAGGAAGAACCACCAGGGATGTTTGACAAGATAGGGCCTACATCACCTGAATCCTCAGTCCGAAGATAAGTCTGAGAGGTGAACGCAAAAATTTATTTGCATTAAAAAAGAAGTACACTAAAGTACACCTTTATTTGAACTCAGAATTACCAGTAGTTACTTTTACAATACTTTTGGCCTCTATGGTGCAAGAAGGGAATAACTGAGTTTTTTTCTTTCTTTTCTAGGTTTATTAAAAAATAATTGGTGTATATCGTTGTGTAAGTTTAAGGAGTACAGCATGATCATTTCACTTATATATTGTGAAATGATGATCAGTCAGTTAAGCTAATGTCCATCTTCTCCTATAGATACAATAAAAAGAAAAAGAAAAAAAGGGGAAAAATTTCTCCTTGTGATGAAAATTACAGGATTTACTCTCTTAACAGCTTTCCTATACATAACATAGCCATGTTCACTATAGTCATCACATTGTACATCCCTAGTACTTATGGATCTTATAACTGGATGTTTGCATCTTTTTACTAGCTTCTGCCATTTCTCCCCACCCCAACTCTTCACCTCTAGTGACCATAGTTCTGATCTCTTTCTATGAGTTTGGGATTTTTAAAAAAATAAGATTCAACACGTAAGTGATATTATACAATATTTGTCTTGCCTGATATATTCCACTTAGCATAATGTCTATAGGTCCATCTATGTTGTTGCAAATGGTAGGATTTCCTTATTTGTTTTTTTTCATGGCTGAATAATAATCCAGTGTGTGTGTGTGTGTGTGTGTGTGTGTGTGTAATGATGCCATGAATGTGAGGGGATAGATACCTTTTCAAATTAGTGTTTTCATTTCCTTTGCACATATTCTCAAAAGTGTGATTGCTGGATCATATGGTCATTCTATTTTTAATTTTTTGAGGACCATCCATACTGTTTCCCACAGTTACTGCACCAATTTACATTCCCACCAACCGTGTACAAGGGTTTCTTTTTCTCCACATCCTCTCCAGCATTTGTTGTCTCCCATCTTTTTGAGGATGGCCATTCTAACCAGTGTAAGGTGATATCTTGTTGTGATTTTGACTTGCATTTCCCTAAGGGCTAGTGATGTTGAGCATCTTTTCATGTATCTGTTGGGTTTTTGTATATCTTATTTGGAGAAATTTCTTTTCAAATCCTTTGCCCATTTTTTTTTCCTATTGAGTTGTATGAATTCTTTATGTATTTTGGACATTAACCCCTTATCAGATATGTGATTTGCAAATATCTTTTTCCCATTCCATAGGTTGTCTTTTCCCTTTCTTGGTGGTTTCTTTTGATATATAGAGGAAGAACCACCAGGGATGTTTGACAAGATAGGGCCTACATTACCTGAATCCTCAGTCTGAAGATAAGTCTGAGAGGTGAACGCAAAAATTTATTTGCATTAAAAAAGAAGTACACTAAAGTACACCTTTATTTGGACTCACTTTATTTGGACTTTATTTGGTTTAATGCAGTCCTGTTTGTTTATTGCAGAGTTTTTGTTGCTTGCGCTCTAGATGATCGAAAAATTCATCATCCGGACCCATGTCAAAAGCTTCACTCCTATGTTTCCTTGTAGGAGTTTATGGTTCCAGGTCTTACACTGAGGTCTTTATCCATTTTTAGTTAGTTTTTGTGAGTGGTGTAAGATTTATGTCCGGTGTAATTCTTCAACTTGTGTTCACCCAATTTTCCCAGCACCATTTGTGGAAGAGACTGTCTTTCCTCCATGGAGTGTTCTTGGCTGTCTTGTCAAATAGTAGTTGACCATGTGTGCTTGGGTTTAGTTCTGGGCTCTGAATTCTGTTGTTGGTATGTTTGTCTGTTTTTATGGCAGCACCACACTGTTTGGATGACTAAATCCCAATAGTATAACTTGAAATCAGGAAATGTGATGTCTTCTGTTTGTTCTCCTTTTTCAGTTTTTCTTTGGCTAGTTGGAATCTTCTGTGCTTCCATATAAATTTTAGGAGTGTTTTTCTACTTCTATAAAAAATGCCATTAAAAACTTGATAAACAATGCATTGAATCTATAAATGGCTTTTGGTAGTATTGACATTTTAACAGGATTAATTTTTCCAATCTGTGAACAGGGAATACTTTTCCATTTATATGTGCTTACAATTTCTTTCATTAATGTCTTTCAGTTTTCAGCATAGATCTTTTACCTTCTTAGTTAAATTTATTCATAAGTGTTTTATTGTTTTTGGTGTTATTATAAATGAGATCAATTTTTTCATTTCTTTTTAAAAAATTCCACAGTTAGAATTCCATAGAAATGCTACTGATTTTTTTATATATTAATTTTCTATCCTGCAACTTCCCTGAATTCATTGATTAGATCTAATAGGTTTTTAGTTGAATCTTTAGGATTTTTTAAATATAAAAATCATATCATCTGCAAATAGAAACAATATTACTGCTTCCTTTCCAATTCTGATACCTTTTATTTCTGTTTCTTGACTGATTGGTCCAGCTAGGGCTTCTAGTACCATATTGAATGGAAGTGCTGAGAGTAGACAACCTAGTCTTGTCGCTGATCTTAGAAGAAAAGCCTTCAACCTTTCACCTTTAAGTATGATGTTAGCTGTGGGCTTTTTGTATATGATCTTTATTGAGTATGTTCTTCTATGTCTACCAGGTTAACAGTTTTTATCATGAGTGGATGTTGAATTTTGTCAAATACTTTTTCTGCATCTATTGAGATGATTATATGGTTCTTTTCCTTCATTCTATTACTGTGATGTATCATTGATTTGCATATGTTGAACCATTTTTGGTTTCAGGAATAAATTCCACTTGATCACAGTGAACAATCCTTTCAATGTGTTGTTGAATTCAGTTTCCTAGTATTTTACTGAGAATTTTAGCATGCATCAGGGATATATTCCTCCAGTATCTCTATTAGTAGTGCCCTTCCTGGTTTTGGTATCAGACTAATGCTGGCCTCATAAAATGAGGTTTGAAATGTCCCCCTTTTTGATTCTTTGCAAGAGTTTGAGAAGGATTGGTGTTAATTCTTTAAGTGTTTGGTAAAACTTACCAGTGAATCCATTCGGTGCTGGGCTTTTCTTTGTTGGAAGATTTTTTCATTACTGACTCTCTCTCCTTACTACTAGTTGGTCTTTTCAGAGTTTCTGTTTCTTCCTGATTCAGTCTTGGTAAGTTGTAGGTTTCCAAGAATTTTTCCATGTCTTTCCAGGTTGCCCAGTTTTTTGGTGTACAGGTGTTCATAGTAGTCTCTTATGATCCTTTCAATCTGTGGTATCAGTTGTAGTGTCTCCTTTTTCATGCATAACCTTGTTGATTTGGGTTCTTTCTCTTTTTTTCTTAGTTAGCCTAGATAAGGGTTTGTCAGTTTTGTTGGTGTTTTCAAAAAACCAACTCTTAGTTTGGTTAATCTCTTCTATCATTTTTAGTTTTCAATGTCATTTACTTCTGCTCTAATCTTTATTATTTCCTTTCTTCTGCTAACTTGGGACCCGGTTTATTCTTCCTTTTCTTGTCCTTAACAGGTAGAGTTAGCTTGTTTATTTGGGATCTTTTTTGCTTCTTAATGTAGGTGTTTATTGTTGTGAAATTCCCTCAGAATTGCTTTTGCTGCATCCCACAAGTTCTGGTAAGCTGTGTTCTCACTTTTGTTTGTCTCAGGAAATTTTTAAATTTCCCCTTTAATCTCTTTTTTTGACCCATTGGTTGTTCAGGAATGTTGTTTAATTTCCATATGTTCATGAATTTTCCTGTTTTCCTCTTGTTATTGATTTCTAGCTTCATGCCATTGATGTCAGAGAAGATACATGGTGTGATTTTAATTTTCTTGAATTTTCTAAGACTTCTTGGTATCCACACCTATGGTTTATCCTAGAATGTGCACTTGAGAAGAAAGTTTGTGTCTTTCTCATCTACAGAACAGGCTGGGGAACACTCAGACCAGGGGACGCCGTGAGATCCATATCTGCCTGAATTGGATCCTTAAACAAGTTTTGTGTCTTTGTTCATAAAGGATATTCATCTGTGGTTTTCTTTTTTTATGATGTCTTTTCTTGATTTTGATATCAAGGTAACACTGGCCTTGAACAATAAATTGGGAAGTGTCCTTCCTCTTCCAGTTTTTTTAAAGAGTTTTTGAAGAAAACTCTTTTGTCTTCCTCTTCCCGTTTTTTTTTTAAGAGTTTTTGAAGAGGGGTTATTGAATCTTTTTAAAATGCTTAATACAGGGCACCTGGGTGGCTCAGTGGGTTAAGCCTCTGTCTTCGGCTCAGGTTATGATCTCAGGGTCCTGGGATCGAGGCCCCAGTCGGTCTCTCTGCTCGTCGGGGAGCCTGCTTCCTCTCTCTATCTCTCTGCCTGCCTCTCTGCCTACTTGTGATCTGTCAAATAAATGAATAAAAAAATTTAATAAAAAAATGCTTAATACAATCACCAGTGCAACCATATGGGCATGGGCTTTTCTTTATAGGAAATTTTTAATTTCCTAATTTAAATGCTTGTTATAGATCTCTATAGCTTTTGTGTTTCTTCTTCCATCAGTTTCATTAGTGTCTCTACAAGAATTTAACTGTGTCATCTAAGTTATCTCATTTATTGGCATATAATTATTCATAGTAGTCTTTTACAATTTCTTTTTTCCTGTAAGGTTGATTATCATGTTGACTTCATTCCTGACTTTGGTAATTTCTTCTTACAATTCTTCTTGTTCAGTCTAGCTAATGATTTTCCAGTTTTGTTGATCTTTTCAAAGAATACCCCATTCCAAGTATTCATTGTTGTTGTGCTTATTTTTTTTTAATTTCTTTTCAGCGTAACAGAATTCAGAGTTTTTGCACCACACCCAGTGCTCCATGCAATGTGTGCCCTCCATAATACCCACCACCTGGCTCCTCCAATCTCCCACCCCCCGCCCCTTCAAAACCTTCAGGTTGTTTTTCAGAGTCCATAGTCTCTCATGGTTCATCTCCCCCATAATTTCCCTCAACTCCCTTCTCCTCTCCATCTCCCCATGTCCTCCGTGTTATTTGTTATGCTCCGCAAATAAGTGAAACCATATGATAATTGACTCTCTTTGCTTGACTTATTTCACTCAGCATAATCTCTTCCAGTCCCGTCCATGTTGCTACAAAAGTTCGGTATTCATCCTTTCTGATGGAGGCATAATACTCCATAGTGTATATGGACCACATCTTCCTTATCCATTCGTCCGTTGAAGGGCGTCTTGGTTCTTTCCACAGTTTGGCGACCGTGGCCATTGCTGCTATAAACATTGGGGTACAGATGGCCCTTCTCTTCACCACATCTGTATCTTTGGGGTAGATACCCAGTAGCGCAATTGCAGGGTCATAGGGGCTTTGCAGATGACATGATACTTTATATGGAAAACCCAAAAGACTCCACCCCCAAACTACTAGAACTCATACAGCAATTCAGTAACGTGGCAGGATATAAAGTCAATGTACAGAAATCAGTGGCTTTCTTATACACTAACCATGAAAATACAGAAAGGGAAATTAGAGAATTTATTCCATTTACTATAGCACCAAGAACCATAAGATACCTGGGAATAAACCTAACCAAAGAGGTAAAGGATCTGTACTCGAGGAACTACAGAACACTCATGAAAGAAATTGAAGAAGACATAAAAAGATGGAAGACCATTTCATGTTCTTGGATTGGAAGAATAACATTGTTAAAATGTCTATACTACTTAGAGCAATCTATACTTTTAATGCCATTCCCATCAAAATTCCACCGGTATTTTTCAAAGAGCTGTTGTTTTTTGTTTTTTGTTTTTGTTTTTTTTAAATTTTTTTTTTAATTTATTCATTTGTCAGAGAGAGAGGGAGCACAGGCAGACAGAGTGGCAGGCAGAGGCAGAGGGAGAAGCAGGCTCCCTGCCGAGCAAGGAGCCCGATGTGGGACTCGATCCCAGGACGCTGGGATCATGACCTGAGCCGAAGGCAGCCGCTTAACCAACTGAGCCACCCAGGCGTCCCTGTTTTTTGTTTTTTTTTGCTAGATAACTAACAATGTAGTTCCCTTAACCTATGGAGTATAAATATAGGTTAATAATCCTTTCCTGAGAAAAATGAATTCTTTCCCAGTACCAGAAAAATGTGTGTTACTAGAACATTCTTTGATCTTGTGCTACCAATGAAAGAGCACACATCTCCAAACTTAAGGTTTTGATGGAGCCTCACTGAACCATGAATGTAATCACAATTGATCGTGGCTTTGCAAAGTCTTAAGTTTCACTTCTCTCAAAATTTATGGATGTGAGCCATGCAACATCTGAACATGGATTCAAATGAATAGATAAAGTGTTCTGGTGCTTTAAACTCACTTCCACATAACCTGACAGGGGTTACTAGATAGATGAGAGGAAGTGGCACAAGAGTATTATGTTTGTGCTTTGAGCCTCAGAAAAATAATTTTATGTGTCCTTGCCATGCATTGGCAAGTCAGGTTTTAACATATTTAAATGGGACAAGAGATTTAAATTCTCAGTGCCAGGATTATGACTCAGGATCATAAATTCCATCCACAAAGTCCAAAGTTTATAGGATAAAATCCAAGATTAAAAGAATTTATTAAGATGAACCTGGAGGAGATTTCCAGCTCTGAGAATATAACTCTGCTCCAACTAGAAAAGGGAGGCCATAAAACACTTTTACGATCAATGGGAACACAGATGATTGTGTAGTTTATTCCTATTATAAAAGTTATCTTTCAAAGGGGAAATGGTGGGACACCTAGGTGGCTCAGTGGGTTAAGCATAAACTCAGGTCATACTCCCAGCATCTTGGGATGGAGTCCCGCATGGGGTTCCTTGCTCAGCAGGGAACCTGTTTCTCTCTCTTCCTCTCCCCCTGCTTGTGCTCTCTCTGACAAATAAATAAATAAATAAAACCTTAAAAAAAAAAAAACCCGAAGGGGAAATGGCTATAATCAGAGAGAGAAAATCTGAGTACAAACTTCGTATATTTGAGGATCCCAACATTTTCACCTCAATTCTATCTAGATCCCTCTCTCTTCATTACTTTCTAGCATCTTGATGACACATGGCATTTCTCTCTCTCTGTTTCTCTCCTTAAGGTGTTTCTTACACTTTCCTGGCTGACGTCTACAATGACTACATTTTGCAAAGATGTTCTAATAGATGTTCTAATAAAGCAAGGAAATGTAGACCACAGTTTGTCCTGTCATTAACAGGACCTCATCCTAAATTACATTTCTTATTGTAGCTCCTTTTCTGCTGCCAACTACACAAGACCTAGAAGGGACCACAGGGGCTGGCCCTGATATGCACCAGCCAGAGAAGTCTGCGGTTCTATACTCACATCAGTGGAAAGGGATGCCAGAGAAGTTCTTGAAGGGGGAACCTAAAGTCCTCGGGGTAAGTCAGTTGCAGATCCAGAAGTAGACCAGTCGTGTTGTAAACTCACAGCTGATCAGTTTTAATGACAAATACTCTGTCCCATTAACCTTATAATACATAAGCCTGCCCAAGGGACATTGGTATCTGACGCTCAGGCCCTATTAGTCAAAAATGGTACAATATTCTATTACATCATGCTCCAATCTCATTGTATTTAAAACATAGTGACTTCAGATCTATTCTAAGTTTGTGGGTCATCCATGATAACTTTAACTTCAGCAGGGAATAGCAGCAAAAGAAAAGGCCACATGTACCCTAGCTGGTGTCCATCCAACAGATTTTTCTGAAAGCTGATTACCCCACATTGTTACTG
>PISX010034890.1:0-13476 GCA_004024625.1 Mellivora capensis
CTCCAATATACCTTCTGCTCCCCTCTCTCTTTCTTCTTCTTCTGGAATCCCAATTATTCTAATGTTGTTTCGTCTTATGGTGTCACTTATCTCTCAAATTCTCCCCTCGTGGTCCAGTAGCTGTTTGTCCCTCTTTTGTTCAGCTTCTTTATTCTCTGTCATTTGGTCTTCTATATCACTAATTCTTTCTTCTGCCTCAGTTATCCTAGCAGTAAGAGCCTCCATTTTTTATTGCACCTCATTAGTAGCTTTTTAAATTTCAACTTGGTTAGATTTTAGTTCTTTTATTTCTCCAGAAAGGGCTTTTATATCTCCAGAGAATGTTTCTCTAATATCTTCCCTGCCTTTTTCGAGCCCGGCTAGAACTTTGAGAATCATCATTCTGAACTCTAGATCTGACATATTACCAATGTCTGTATTGATTTGGTCCCTAGCCTTCAGTACTGCCTCTTGTTCTTTTTTTTTTTGTGGTTTCTCCGCCTTTGTCCAGATCAGAGTATATGAAGGGGCAAATAAAATACTAAAAGTGTGGCAAAACCTCAGGAAAATGCGCTTTAACCAAATCAGAAGAGACCCCAAATCATGGAGGGGAGAAAGGAGATAAAAGGAAGTTCAGAAAAAAAAAATTAAAAAAGAAAACAAATAAAGAAGAAATATATAAGAAAGAAAAAATATATATTAGACTGGTTACTAGAACAGGGTCACCCACTTAATTTTGGGGATATTTTGGTCTCTTAGAAGAAACCACCTCCCAAAATTTTAAAGAATGAAAAACGTATATAAGGGTAAACACAATGAAGGGATGGGAGTATGCCTATAAAGATGAAAAAAAAAATTTTTTTTAATTTCTAAAAAAGGAGTTGATAAAGTAAGTTGGTTGGGAGAATAATGAAAAGAAAGTGGAGAGAATTTGGTCAGGCTGGAGACTAGAACAAGCCCAGAGCTAGATTTAGGGTATATTTTGATCTATTAGAAGAAGTTGTACCCCAAATTTTTTAGAAGAAAAAACCCTATGTGTATACAGAAAGAAAAGTTAAATACAATGAAGGATAAAATATGACTATAATAATGAAAGTTCAAAAAAGATTATTATTATTATTTTTGAAAGGTATTGTTAAGATAAACTAGTTAAAAAACGTTAAAAAAGAAAAGGGTAAAAGTTAAAAAAATTTAGCAGAAGAGAAATAAAATTTAAAAAAATAAATTAAGTTCAAGACTAAAGAATCATGGGGAGAAAGCCATGAGTTCCGTGCTTTGCTTTCTCCTCCTCTGGAATTCCACTGCTCTCCTTGGTAAGTGAACTTGGTCTTGGCTGGATTTCTTGTTGATCTTCTGGGGGAGGGGCCTGTTGTAGTGATTCTCAAGTGTCTTTGCCCGAGGTGGAATTGCACTGCCCTTACTGGGGGCCGGGCTAAGTAATCCACTCGGGTTCGCTTTTGGGGCCTTTTGTTCCCTGAACGCTTTCCGTAGAGTTCTGGAGGATGGGAATGAAAATGGCGACCTCCCAATTTCCGGCCCAGAGGAGCCGAGAGCTCAGGGCCCCACTCCTCAGTGCGCCCTCAGAGAAAAGTGCCCAATCCCTCCCGTCTCCCTGGCCTCTGGCTGCACACTGAGCTCACCCAGCCTGCGACTGGTTCAAGGTAACCCCGAGCTGAGAGCTCACTCCTCGGCTCTGTCTCTGTAGCTGGCTTCCCTGTTCTAATACCTGTGAGCTCTACGACACTCAGACACCCCCGATCCTTCTGTGATCCTACGGGACCTGGGATTACGCTGACCCTGCCTGAGTTTCACCCCTGTTTAGCCTCTGGAGCGATGTCCCTCAGTGGAGCAGACTTTTAAAAGTCCTGATTTTGTGCTCTGTTGCTCTGCTGCTTGCTGGGAGCCAGCTCCTCTCCCCGTGGTCTATCTTCCCATTGCTTTGGATTCACTTCTCCGCCAGTCCTACCTTTCAGAAAGTGGTCGGTTTTCTGTTTCTAGAATTGCTATTCTTCTTCTCTTCAATCTCCCGTTGGATTTGTAGGTCTTTGCAATGGTTTGATAAGCTATCTAGCTGATCTCCTGCTACTGATGTCGTCTCAGCCTGCTACTTTTCCGCCATCTTGACTCTTCCCCCCCACATATTCATTTCTTGAGCACTGTGTCATAGTACAGGGATATGTCATAATGAGTTTAATATTATCTGTCTACTTCCCCCACACACTAGCCAGTACGTGCTTTAGCGGGCTCTAGAGTATGCCATGTTCTCTTACCTGTGAGTCTTTGGGCATATGTTTCCCATAAACAGAGATTGTTTGCAATGACTCTTTTGCTTTATTTTCAACAAATTTTTTAAATACAGCTTAAGGTCACTTCTTCACGATGATATTTTCCATTCCAACCCGTTATTCATCAGAGTATCTATTAGCTCTGTCTTCTAATATATTTGCTTACCAAGTTTTATCATAACTGTTCTCTAATTGATCCATCATAACACTAAACTTCTATAAGTTTAAGGACAGTTTATCTTTGTGTCCTGGTAGAAACCAGCACTTTCCTTATCTTGGTAATCAGGTACTGTAGAATGGGTGAATGAAATGAATGAATGAATCCAGGAGTAAAGCTGTGATGGCAACATTGCAGCAGATAATCCAAGGTAAGATGGAGCCAATACATGAATTAGAGGTGGCATGTACAAATTATGTTAGATCAATTAAAGGTATTTGAATTGTGGCAGACTACCTTTCCTTTCATTATTACAAAATATTCCAAAGAACACCTTGTCATCTGTAATCCTTTTGAAATTCACATTAACATTTTCTTTTTTTGATGAAAATCTTTCCATGCTATCAGAATAACCCTATTTTTTATCAGGGGTATGAGGGATGTAAATTGATCTTCGACCAGTTCCCATATTTCCAGATTCAGTGGAATCATCATTGGATCGACCAAATTATTTTTCTTGGGCACTAAAATGAGTCTCAAAGTTCATCACTAGATACAGTCATGAGCAGCATTGCCCATATTTTCACCCCTTGTTATCTATGTCTGGGGACCTACATCCTATGATATACTGTCACAAAGCACATACCATATGTCGTAAGAAAGCATCTCAACCTTACAAGATTATTTCCTTTTGGATTTAGCAGTAGCTAGATTTTCAGTAGGCCTACCTACTATTCTACAGGCCATTCGGTCCTATATTAGATAACTGGATACATATTAAAACCAGTGAATTCCAAATGCATTATATCATTACTTCACACTGGGAAGTAAATTTGAATGCTGTTATTTGCAGGATATCACTCAATGAGTGTTTCTGGGAAGACAAGGCAAAAGAAATTTAAAGAACAAATATCTCTTATAGTAAGGAAACACTGCTAGGTAGGTTTTGCCACTTACTGAAGGGTCCACTTTGACCATAATGCTAAAGACAGGCAGTGTGGAACTGTATCCAGGAACTCCGGGCTGTTCAGTATTTGAGAACTCAATAGTGAGTCTAGTAAACTCATCCTTAGGAAGGCAATGTTTGTTTTTTACATCATGAAGATCCTTAAGCCCTGGGACAGTTTCCATGAGAACAAGCTTCTTTGTTTTTTGTCTGTTTTAGTCCTTTCTTTGCTGCATCAGAGCCTGTAGCAGGGTCTGGCACATGGTAGAAACACAAATATTTGAATTAATATATTTACCTCTTTGTTCATGAATGCTTTGCTTTGTTTGTGAACCCATTTTTTTTTTCCTGTACCAGTTAGGCTGACAGGAAAAGCAAATAACATCCTTAGTATGGGTCCTGATCATTTTATTATTTAAAAAAATACATCATCCCTGATATCTCTTTGAGAATTTGTGTAAAAGTAGGTGATCTCAGATTTTGGGCTATTCCAAGCTGTACTTCTATAAATCTCTTCCCCATCTTCCTTTTCACTAGTCATTGTGCAGCCTTAGCCACTGCCCAAGAATATGTATAGCAGTACCCCATCCATTTTTTTTTAACCATATGAGAACAGTATCTACTACTTGGAATTATGTTTATTAGATTTCCTTATCCACTAGTCTATACAGGCTCCAGAATCTAGGCTCTAATTCTGGCTTTTTATTCAAAAGCTTGATTTTTGTGTGTGGGCTTTTTGCTTGTTTTTGTTTTGTTTTGTTTTGCTTTCATTAGGCTATTAAATAGAAGTACATGCCCTATGAGACATAGATTGGAGAGATAACCTTCAGAATAGTTTCTTTGCTCTTCAGGCGTACCAGAGGAAAATCACCTGATAAACCAGAATTAACATGGTTTCTTTAATCTTAGTCAAAGAAGCTGGTTGTCATAGACCAAGAGGCATGATGGCAGCAGGACGGAGTTAACAATTACATCTCTGGAAGTGAATTGACACTGAGGTGCTTGAATAAGTGGGTTCCCAGGAATAAATGTGACAGGCAAAGTGCTGAGGCCTCATTTGACTTACATAACAACCCAAACAAACAAACAAACAAAAAAACACTTTCTAGTTTTCGCGAACAGAAGTGTTCAGACATTCTTGGCTCTTTCCTTAATTTTATATACTTGAGTTAGTTCACAGAGTTCTTGAATTAAGGATAGGCAGTTGCCCTTGAGCAAGGACTTAGTGTTGGTCTTTTGAACAAACAAGAACAACAGGTACATCTCACTTTCTCTCTCTTACACAACTTACACCTTTGCCAGTAGCTCAGAAAACTTCAGCTCATCATTTCTGTATGATAAATAACTGTAATTTCATTTCACTCTTCTCATATTGAAATCTTCCATTTTAGAATTTATATTTACCCCCTTGACACACAATTATGAAGTCTTAGAAAGCTATAATCAAGTTTTATTCATTTTTTTCCAACGTTATACCTTTCCATATATTTCCATATGTTTGCTGCATTGCTGAATGGAAAATGTAGTTCCTTTCAAAGTTTTCTGTCTACCTAAAAACAATGAGCCATAATAAAGTCTGTTTTAGGAATATGCCTTCTCGAAATTTCATTATTTTTAGACTTAACATGTTCCTAAACAATGATTAAATAAAGGAAGAATATGTAGGGAAATTCCCAAATTTTTACTTATGGTAAAATGGTAGGTTATTTAAAAATGAAAAAAATATACTTCAAAATATGAATAATTGCTCTGTGTCTTCCTTCTGTATTAACATTTTTGGACCATAGACAGGTACATTGACCAACTAACCACTGAGACCAGCTGTGTCAATGGTAGCTGAGAGAACAAGCAGAAAAAAAGCAATTGCATCATGCTATGATTAGTAGAAAATGTAACATGATGAGAGATGGAAACTGGAAGGCATTTTCTCAGCTTTGATACCCCAAAATACATCAGTATATTAATTTTTAAAAATCCAAATAAATTGCATCATTCTTATTAAAATTAATCATTACCTTTCCAATAAAACCCAAATTCCGTAGTGTGAAATATGAAACCAATCATGATTTTTGTCTCCAGGCCAGTCCTGTGGCTTTATATCTCACTCTAAGTCCTCAGTTTATTTCTTATCCTTTGCCTCAGTTTGGGTTTACCAGAAGCAGATCCGGAGATGGAGTTTGGCAAAAACTGTTAGGGAGTGGGAAGGTGGGATGGGATATGAGACTAAATGTGTGCTGTCAAGCAAATTAATATTGGGGGAAACTGGAGTTGAATCCTATGGGAACTCCAGTAACTTGGAAGACTGCAGTCTTGGAGCTGTCAGTGTAAGAGGAGTAATTGCACCAGCCTCCCGCGGCCATCGTGCAGTCACGGATTCCTTTCTAAAAATTTGGTTACCTGAATTATCTCTGTTATACCATGAATATTTATTGGCAGCTTCCTATTTAACTTTTTGTTTTGTTTTGCCTTGGGAACAAAAGCTCAGATTTCTGAAAGTAATCATGATGTCAAAAAGTAGACCTCTGCAGTATAGATCTTAAAATGTGATGAATACTTCATATTTTGTTTTTTATGAAAAAAACTAGAACATTCATAAGAACGTAATGAAAGTCTACATACTCAACCTTATATCTATTAGTCTTTTCCAGAGTTACTCTGGAAAATCAGAACAAAGTAAGCAATTTTAGCAAAGATAATATGCAGGTTTATGTTGTGTTTTGTTTGGGTTCTCAATGAGAATGGAGAAAACTCTTCATTATTTTGGTTTTCATTTGCTTTTTACTATTATAATGTCAAATCATATATAGTATATCACAGTAAAAGCAAACATGTTAACCTTATGGTGCTTTTTTGAGTGTTAATGATGATGTTTTTCATTATTTGTTTTTGTAACAAAGCATTATGGTGCCAGTGGAAAAAATAAACCTTGTAAAACATTTTATCACCTATTCATCTTAAACAAAAGTTTCATATATTTCAATATGGTGCAGTATTGCAGTACAGAATTATGCAAACTAAAAGGCATTTCCACCTGCAGAAAAACTGATTGTTATTACAGAAGCAGAAGAGTGAAAGCAGGTGAAGAAAGTCACCTGTGTTGTATTGCAGCAATAAGTTTTAAAACACTCATAATCTAGTGATGTCAATAGCTCAGTTATGATCAGATATATATTTTCATTTTGTGTCGATGTGTTGGCCCATGCTGACAACAAGTAAGATACCATCAATCATAAAGGGAGAAAATAAAACAAAGCTAAAAGCAAGTGACACAAAGTACAATACTGAGTGTTATTCTATACTAAACAAAGTTTGTAAATCATTTTGAAAGATACAAATAAGTATTGGATTCCAGAAGAATCTATATAAAATATAAGCTCCAAATATCAAATCCAAACCATGCTGAATAATATTTTTCCCATGTGGTATGTAATACTCCTGTTCAGAGTTCTGGATTCCAACACTTAATTGCTTATAAATCTTGCCTCTCTGGACCTACTGCCTGATGTATAGAGTGTGAAAATAAAAGCCCTCTCAAAGGGTTGCTGGGTTTTTTTAGAGCATCATTTCTCAGGGTAGGTGCTGTGAGCTTCCTACCTTAGAATTGCCCAGGTGCATGTTGGAAGACCATGGCAGTGTCAGGCTGAGTGAGGTTCAGAGGGGGCCAGTGAGAAAGGGGGGAAACCATATTTTTACCAAGCTCTACTGCTGATTTTCAAGACCTCATGCCAATGTAGGGAAGATTTAGGTGGGACTTTAATTATTATAAGTTTATTATGTTCTGACATACTTTCTCAAGCATTTGAATACTGATGTCACAAAAGATGATAAATGATTTTTTTGAATCCAAATAAAAGACCTTTTAAATCAGGAATCAACCTCTTTTGCATAATACTTCAGCAAAGGAGACAGTGTTTCAAAACTAATATGAAAGAAAATGAAATTTCAGACTATTTTAGGTTGTCTTTAAGGAATGCTCATTGTTTTCCACCTGTGTCTGTATATAGTTATCTTTGCCTAGGATTACTTTTCTTTAAATTTTGGTTCTCAAGTCTCATAACTGTTCGTATTCTCCTGAATAGGCAAATACTGTTCTACTATAGCTGCAAAATTTCAGGTCTGACTGTAAAATAATAATGTTAAGCATTTGGAATATAACTCTCCTGACTACTGAAGTACTGTTTATTCCATCTTATTCCAACAGGTACTAAAATACTACATATCCCTTCCAGGTGAATGTTTTTAAAAGTAGTACAAGAGGTAGATAAGAACATTGTATTATAAAGAAATGTATTCTGTAAGTTACTCCAAATTCAACTTCTACCCAAAGCAGGTAATAAAAGGACAAAAGAATACTTCTGGAGGTGATAGATATGTTTATGGCATAGATGGGTGATTTCATGAATATATCCTTATTTCCAAACTTACCAAGTTGTATGCACTAAATATATACAGTTTTTATGTTACTCATCCCTCAATAAAGTGGTATTTTTAGGAGGCAATTAATGAATAAATTAGTAGCAGACTAGGAAAAAGTCTGAGGTAAAAATTTTGTCTCTGCTGAGACAAAGTTGATTAGGTGACCCAGTTTATATACCTTAACATACAAAAATTCACAGTATAGTGTTTGCAGGAAGGAAGCCAGCTTCTATGATCTGTGGTCCTTGGACTCTCACTCATGGTTTGGATGCCACTCCTACTGGCTCCCATTATAATCTCTGAATAACTGTTGTTAGGCTCCATACAACCTTTTAAATATCCATGAATTGTCATTACCACTGGAGTATAAACTCCCAGAAAGCAAGATGTCTTTCTTGACCTCTCCAGCAGTACTCAATAAGTGTTAATTGAATGTTATGAAAAAAGGGGCACTCCCTATACAAAAGTAGGAGCTACCTTCATTTTATCTTATTTGAGAGAAATAATTCCAGTGTCCCAGGTTCCACTCATCAGTGATAAACTTCTGTTTTGCAGAGATTCATTTTATCCTTATGAAAGTTGAGCCCTTGGTTCCCGATTAAAAAAAAAAAAACAACCTCATAATTTACATACATAGATTACCTTCTACTGGGGACTGTTCTTAAATTCACAATATATAATATGTATGGAATGGAGATCATTTAACCCCCCTAAAATAAATTATACCATGGAGAAACCAAAGTTCAACTTATCTTGCCAAATTACAAAGTTAAACCATTGCACAAGCTTTTACAAATTTCAGAGCTTAGATTACTATACAGTAAAGTCATTATAAAATTGGATCTATATTGGCCAAGAATATCTTAATTTGGTTACATATATTCTATAGTAATACTAAAGATCTAAATATGATACCACATAAAACTTGAGAAAATTGCTAGAAAATTAAAGCTGGCAAAGGTTGGTTGCAAAGAGGGGAAAAAATAACTGAGGTGGCAGTAAGGTTCATGTCTCTAGTCTATGAATCTTAGATTATCTGAGGACATTTAGACATAGAGTTCTTATACCATTAAACTTTTTGTTTTTAGGTGTTTTTTTTTAGACTTGAGTTTTCACAGATCAATGAAGTTGGCTTGCATTTGTTCTGTTTTAGGTATATTTTTCATCTGGTCCTTTTAGATGTTTCTTCTCCTATTGTTAGAATGCCATACTTTCTTAGTAGTTTCTAAATGGGAATCACTTTAATAAATTTTGCTAATGTTATCGGGAACCCCTTTGTCTGAACACTTGGGACCCATTCAGCTCAGAAATTTTCTGTTTAGATTTGATTTTTTCTCTTATTTTTTTCTTAAGAACTACTACTTCACCTGCATGGACTCTTCACTTTTGTCCTCCAATTCTATTATTTTCATATATATATATATATATATATATATATATATATAGAACAGCTTTATATATATCTGCATATATATGTACACATATACACACATACACACACATGCGTGTATGTATGTGTGTATATGTGTACATATATATGCAGATATATATTTTTTTCAAAGGATTATTTGAATTCTATTGGTATTTCTCAAGTCTGAGCTATATATCCAAACTCTATCAAGTTTGGCATTACAAATATGTCTTTGGCATTACAAATATGTCTTTGGCATTACAAATATGTCTTTTATACAGGAGTAACCCTCTCCCCCCAACAGTATTTTATTTATTTATTTTAATTTTAGAGCATGGTGAGAGGGAGAAGGGAGTGAGAGAATCCTAAGCAAACTCCGTGCTGAGCACAGAGCCTGATGCAGGCTTGATTCTGTGACCCCAGGATCATGACCTGAGTTGAAATCAAGAGTCAGATGCTTAGGGACACCTGGATAGTTCAGTTGGTTAAACATCTGCCTTGGCTCAGGTCATGATCCCAGGGTCCTGGGTTCCAGTCCCACATCAGGCTCCTTGCTCAGGGGGAGCCTCCTTCTCCCTCTGCCTGTCACTCCCCCTGCTTGCATGTGTGCCTGCATGCTCTCTCTGACAAATAAATAAAATCTTAAAAAATTAAAAAAAAAAGATGCCTAAGTGACTGTGCTACCTAGGCACCCCATTATCTGACCTTGTGACTTATTTCCCTCTGAGGCTTTTGTTGTTGAGGTTTTGATTTTGGTTTTGTTCTGTTTTGCTTTTTTTTTTTTTTTCATCCATTTCCTCTAACTTTCTTCTTCTTTTTTTTTTTTTTAAATTTATTTATTTGTCAGAGAGGGAGAGAGCGTGAGTGAACACAAGCAGACAGAGTGGCAGGCAGAGGCAGAGGGAGAAGCAGGCTCCCCGCCGAGCAAGGAGCCTGATGTGGGACTCGATCCCAGGACACTGAGATCATGACCCAAGCCGAAGGCAGCTGCTTAACCAACTGAGCCACCCAGGTGTCCCTAACTTTATTCTTCTTTAAGGGAAGTTATTATTTCTGATCTATTGGAATCAGTGAATAATTTTTCAAGAAATATATTCTGATTTCTTTCAGCAACATTCCTTTGTTGTGTTATGTAAATTTCACATAGACTGTTTTTCCCCTCCTTTCACTTGATCTGATAATGCATTTTCGTATCCAACTCTACAGGAGGAGAGGATTTGTGTGTTGCCTTTAGCCCATTCCCTGTTCTTGTGATCCATGCAGGCCGAAGTGGAGAGCCTGTGGATGAGGCAGACGGTCTTCCATCTTCACTCCACATCCTTTGTGAGAAGGATGCCGACTGTTCTGAAGAACTGGATGAGGTATGTAACTTTAAAAAGTAGTAATTCCGCTAATGACATTAACCAGTACAATTTTATACGTACACTCTATGTACCACATGCATTACTCCTGTGCACTGTCATTCAGTTATTGACCCTAGAGTTTAGGTATTGTTATTACTATATAGATGAGAGGAATAGAGATAGATTTAAATTGTTCTTTTTCATGTATTGAATTTTGATAGAAAGAATTATGGATAGTCAAGTCATAATGGAAAGAACAAAACTTTGAGAAACATGGGGTCAAATTCTAGCTTTCGGTATTCATTCCGAAATACTCGTGCGACAGTAAATGCAAATTAAAGTGTGTTACGAGAACTAAACATTAGTGATTGGTGATGTGTCTGTAAAACTTAATCCGAAGTGTTATTTACATAAATGGATCTTCAAGACTTTATCAGCTTGTGCAGTTTCATTTCTCCATCATTGTCTGAGGTAAGTGAGCATTTATGCAATAGACTACTTTTAAACTATTGCTAGTAGGAAAAAAGTGCTGAACTTATTTTGGCCATTTTACCTGGTAAAGTTTTAATTTCCGTCTCACATATAGAAATGTCTTTGGCATTTCAGTTTATCTTCCATAGTTGGGGGAATGCGCTATATAGTTCTGTTTAATAATGTTTGCTGTTTCTATTTAAGCTTCTTGAAAATAGGTTAAGGGCAGTTAAATGGATCAGGATTATGCTGTAATTAGTAAAATCTAATATTTCTTTGCCTAAATCACAGTATGCTTTTCCTCAATTTACTTTCATCAAAGTAAGTCATTATTCAAGAACATATAATTAGCTTGTTTTAATCTTATCATTTTCAGATACCTGCTAAAGTAATTAGCTTTCTCTTCTTTTTAGTTAAAAGATTGCTAAAGGATCAATGTACAATACATAATTTTCTATTCCACAACACCAATTACTTTGACCCTCAGTGTAAATTTATTGATTTTTCTTAATAGTACACATTATCACCAGTTACTCACAGCATGGTGCTTATTAATTAGTAAGAGAAATATAGATTCATTTATGAATAGCTATCCTTTTAAGTTTCTTGTCGAGAATGTGTGGTGGTATGGTTGGTACCTGCTAATCGTATGTAGGATTTAAGAATCAAGTTTATTTCTCATTCCCAAAGTTTCCTTATATTTCCTTGAGATGCATCATAAACTCAAAGTTAGTAAAACAAATATAATTTCTTATGTAAATTACAAAGTTAATGAAAATCTCATTTTTCTGGCCTTTGTTCTCAAACTGATTTCATTTCTTACGACCAAGAAATACAAAGCAGGTGCGTTGAATACCTCTTCATAGTATTGGTTATTGCAGTATTGTATCTAATGGAAATGATAAAGATGAAGGACATATAACTTGGTATAATGAAGGAATACACTTTTTGGTTATTTTTGTGCATTTATTAACCTACTAGTTTGAAACTTTCTGGACAGCAAAGAAAGAAAATGAAAGAGAATTTTGAATATTCTCATCCATTCAGGGATTATTTTACCATTCACTCAGTTTTGTTCACTTGTCTGGCATTAAAGTTAGCATAGTTTTTGCCATAGAAGCTTTAGACAGTTCTTACTTATTTTATTCTTAGATACTTTATTGGTTTTATTGATGTCTTTTATGGAATATGTTTGTACAATTGGCCATTTATGTGTTATGTAATTCCTTTTAGTGTTTTAATGGATTTCAGGGGAAGTGGAGAATGCAAAATATCTTTACTCTGCTGTTTCTTTCATTTTTATCTAAATGTGAATTTTTAAAATCTTAAATTTGAGCAGCATCATTGCACCTTATATAATTAAAATTCATATTGCTTCAGTGAGCTGCGGAACCTGTAATACAGTATTGAAAGTGGTGCATGGCTTTAGCGTACTGCCTTGAAGGAATGAAGTTTACATATTAGAAATGTTAACATTAGGGTTACCAGTGTCTATATTATCTACATTATGCTTTATTAAGTTTACTAAGAAGAGTAAGTTCCTCGTAAGTAGCTCTGAGGGCCCACATGCTCCATGTTCTCTTCCATACATCATTACTATGCTATTGATCTTGAATAGGATTTTTATTTCCCCCGCTGTTGAAATCTATTATTATTGATGATTATGTAAAACACAGTTGGAAGGACCATTGAATGAATAAATACAGATGCACTCAGGCATTGCAGAAGATAGGGTGAATTTTGTTTTACATTTTGATGACTAGAAAAATGTAACGTGTGTGTATGTAACAGCAACATAGCTTTCATGGGCTTGGTGCCCTGAATATTTCTTTAGGGCTGGTGTTGCTAGTTAGTGGTTTTGACGAGGTCAGAATGTTAACTCTTAGTTCTTGGTTTATGTAAAGTAATTTTGAAAGGAAAACAATATAAACCCTATCATGTACACAACAGGATACTAAATGATGTGTTGATTCAGTGCTGACTGTTTACCTCTGTTTTATATGATCACCATTGCCCCCCTTGTTTTTTTAAATAAGATTTTATTTATTTATTTGACAGGGAGAGAGAGACACCAAGGGAGGGAACACAAGCAGGGGGTGTGGGAGAGGGACAGGCAGGCTTCCCTCTGAGCAGGGAGCCTGATGTGGGGCTCCATCTCAGGACCCTGAGATCATGACCTCAGCTGAAGGCAGACACTTAACCGACTGAACTACTCAGGCTCCCTCACCATTGCCTTCTTCTTTTTTTTTTTTTTTAATATATATATATTTTTATTTCTTCTCAGCGTAACAGAGTTCATAGTTTTACACCACACCCAGTGCTCCATGCAATGCGTGCCCTCCACAATACCCACCACCTGGCTCCCCCAACCTCCCACCCCCCGCCCCTTCAAAACCCTCAGGTTGTTTTTCAGAGTCCATAGTCTCTCATGGTTCATCTCCCCCCCAATTTCCCTCAACTCCCTTCTC
>PISX010034891.1:0-13481 GCA_004024625.1 Mellivora capensis
GTGTAAGAGGGTTCCCCTTTCTCCACATCCTCTCCAACACACGTTGTTTCCTGTCTTGCTGATTTTGGCCATTCTAACTAGTGTGAGGTGGTATCTCAATGTGGTTTTAATTTGAATCTCCCTGATGGCTAGTGATGATGAACATTTTTTCATGTGTCTGATAGCCATTTGTATGTCTTCATTGGAGAAGTGTCTGTTCTTGTCTTCTGCCCACTTTTTGACATAATTATCTGTTTTGTGTGCATTGAGTCTGAGAAGTTCTTTATAGATCCTGGATATCAGCCTTTTGTCTGTATTGTCATTTGCAAATATCGTCTCCCATTCCATGGGTTGCCTCTGTTTTGTTGACTGTTTCCTTTGCTGTGCAGAAGCTTTTGATCTTGATGAAGTCCCAAAAGTTCATTTTCACTTTTGTTTCCTTTGTCTTTGGAGACATATCTTGAAAGACGTTGCTGTGGCTGATATCAAAAAAATTCATCCCTGGGTTACAAGGATGGTTCAACATTCGCAAATCAATAAATGTGATAGAACAAATCAATAAAAGAAGAGAGAAGAACCACATGATCCTCTCAATTGATGCAGAAAAAGCATTTGACAAAATCCAGCAACCATTCCTGATGAAAACACTTCAAAGTGTAGGGATAGAGGGAACATTCCTAAACTTCATAAAATCTATCTATGAAAAGCCCACAGCAAATATCATCCTCAATGGGAAAAAGCTAACAGTCTTCCTGTTGAGATCAGGAACACGAAAAGGATGCCCACTCTCACCACTCTTGTTCAACATAGTATTAGAAGTCCTAGCAACAGCAATCAGACAACAAAGAGAAATAAAAGGTATCCAAATTGGCAAGGAAGAAGTCAAACTCTCTCTCTTCGCAGATGGCATGATACTTTATATGGAAAACCCAAAAGACTCCACCCCTAAATTATTAGAACTCATACAGCAATTCAGTAATGTGGCAGGATACAAAGTCAATGTACAGAAATCAGTGGCTTTCTTATACACTAACAATGAAAATATAGAAAGGGAAATTAGAGAATCAATTCCATTTACTATAGCACCAAGAACCATAAGATACCTGGGAATAAACCTAACCAAAGAGGTAAAGGATCTGTACTCAAGGAACTACAGAACACTCATGAATGAAATTGAAGAAGACACAAAAAGATGGAAGACCATTCCATGCTCTTGGATTGGAAGAATAAACATTGTTAAAATGTCTATACTACCTAGAGCAATCTATACTTTTAATGCCATTCCGATAAAAATTCCACTGGTATTTTCCAAAGAGCTGGAGCAAATAATCCTAAAATTTGTATGGAATCAGAAGAGACCCCAAATTGCTAAGGAAATGTTGAAAAAGAAAAACAAAACTGGGTACATCACGTTACCTGATTTCAAGCTTTACTACAAAGCTGTGATCACCAAGACAGCATGGTACTGGCATAAAAACAGACACATAGACCAGTGGAACAGAGTAGAGAGTCCAGATATGGAACCTCAACTCTATGGTCAAATAATCTTTGACAAAGCAGGAAAAAATATACAGTGGAAAAAAGACAGTCTTTTCAATAGTGGTGCTGGGAAAATTAGACAGCTATATGTAGAAGAATGAAAGTCGACCATTCTCTTACACTGTACACAATAAACTCGAAATGGATAAAAGACCTCAACGTGAGACAGGAATCCATCAGAATCATAGAGGAAAATTTCTCCTTTTTTTTAAATTAAATATAGAATAAAACAGGGATTTTGGCTTATTTCAAACTTGTGAATTTCCTTATTTGATACTATATGAGCTTTAGCTTATTTTTCATGGAATAAGGTTATGTGATCTTTGTTTTGCTTAAGTTACTTAGGAATCATATTTTTTCTGCATATGAAACAATTACTGGAATAATTTCATTTTCATCTTCCAAAATTCCCACTGTCTGGTGTCTCTCCACTTAAATAATTTTCCCTTTAGGGAATAAAGTGCAAGTTTTAGTAGAAGTTTACATAATTTTGGAACTTTCCCACTGAAAGCAGTTTAGTGTAACTTTTGCCTCTAATTCATATTCTGAAACTTTACCACAAGCTTTGATTCATTGATAATGTAATACACTGACAAATTTTGATCATGTTTTCTACTTAAAAGTATTTTCAGCATCAGTCTAATATAAAGTATGGGAAATTAAAACAATTATCATACCAAAAAATAAGAGGAAAAAATCTACCATATAAGTTTTATCAAGTTATTTCAAATAAATTTGACTGCCTATGAAAAATTTCTATTTCAGTACATTCAATGCTTGTAAAGTTACTTTCAATTTGAAACAAACCTCCAACCCCACCAAACACACACCAAAAAACAATCTGGTTGTCAAGATAGAAACAGGTTTTCTATGGATTCATGGAGGCCATAAAATATTTGCCAAATATCTGTAGACTCTACATCTCCTACAGGTAACTTAACACTTGTATTGAGGATAACTGGGATTAGGAGTATTCTTCATGATAGGGTAAACCCTCCAGGAAGTAGAAAAATTAGGTGAAGCATTTTAAAGAGGCTGAGAGTACAAACATGTTGATGTCTGAGTGAAAGGAATTTTAGAATCAGGATCATGAAGGATCTCCAGGTTTGTGTGTTAAAAAAAAAAGTATAAATATTCCAGGATATCTAAAGAAGAGGTACTGGAGAAAAATAGTATTTTACTTTATGAGTATTATAAAAAGTGTCTTATAATTTGTCATCCTTATTTGCAATATATTACAAATTTCTCTTCTATCATTTTTACTTTACAGAGTATGGATAGATAGATGGACAGACTTCTAGCAAGGCTGCACACCATTCACTCATTGCTGTCTTCTCTTTCATTCATCTCTTGGCCTCTAATATGACGCCTTTTTAAAGTGTATTTCTTGGGTATATCATGAAATACTCTGTGAAGTTTTTGCCTCTTCACAGATCTCTTCCTTTCACTGCAGCTGAGTATATAGCATCCTGTGGTTTCTGGTCTTCTCTTTTAATATCCATGTACTTCTACCACCAATTTAGCAGATAAGCAGTCCTATAGCAGTCTGACCTTATTTTTTCTTTGTAAATTACACTTTCTTTTTGTCTGAAATAGCATTTACTTTGTTTTCCCTTAAGGATTCAGTCATCTTACTAAACTATATCTATGTATGTGTTTTACAGTCAATCCTCACAAGAATTTAATAAGCAGTAGATTAATCCTTAAAAACCAGACTTTATCTTAAAAAAGTTGTGCTATGTCTATTATGTTGCCTCCTCTCCACTCAGAATCATCAAACACAGCCTCACAGATTGTGTTCCCTGCTGTTGTGTGATATAGTGGTCTTATCTCCATCTGTTCTATTTTTGCCTTTTGAGATTCCTCTGGTTTTCATGTCAGATTCCCTGAATCAATCCACAGATCTCCCTAGGTTTTCTTAATGAGGTTTCATCTTCATTTTTTTGCTTTTGTGCTTTGAAACATCTCTTGCATAGGGTGTTTTTCAAGACAAAGCAATAATTTTCTTCTTCAATTAATCTAATGACTGTTTTAAAAATATGTTAATTTTTAACATTCTTTTCATCTTGTATACGAAATTCCATAAGTGTTTTACACACATATGTACGTATGTATGTATGTGTATGTGTGTGTATACATGTACACACATATATATGAAAACATACACAAAGACACACGTACATATATACCTATTCACATATAGGTTTCATAGGAGCTTTTCATACCTTTGAATTTTATCTGATATTCACATCTTTGACTGTTGGGGCACCTTAGATATGTTGTTCATTATTTCGCTAGACTGGGATTTATTCTTTATGATATTTCTAGTTCACTCTTGAAGCACAAAGAGGAAGATTTTCTGGTCCTATGTTTTCCAAGCTTTTCTAAGTTTCACAGGAGTGGAGGAACTTCAGATACCTCCTTATCTACTTGTCTTCTCCATGGATGTCAGGGAAATTGTTTTTCTCACATAGCAAATGTATACTTTCTATTTTGAGTGGACTTTGTGTCTCTTGGAACTAAGCTTTTTGCAAGGTGCGTGAATCTTTGTCTGTAGTTTTTTATTCATTAAGAACAGGCGATATCTGGCGCAAACTGCATTTTCCCATTTCCTCTTGAAAACTGAGGATGAACCTGTTTTTTGAAGCCCAAATCTAGCAGCTGCTTGTCTCAAATTAGATGAGCAAGAGTTAGAAGTGGAGGAGAGACAAAGAATTGAAGAAAAAAAAAATCTCTTTGTTTTTGAGTGACCCTTAACATATTGTTAACAAAAATAATTTTTTTCTGACTATAACAAGATTGAAGTGAAAACTATATAATATTGAGCTTCACCACACCAAACCCCTAATAAAAGGTTTAGGATTACAAATCATGAATCATTTGTTACATAAACATTTGTTTCCAAAATAAATAAATCTATTAAATAAATAAATAAGGAATTAAGCTTTTTAAATTAAAAACAGTTTTCTAGGTATTCTCATACAGTGTATATATCACACTTTCATGTTTCCTATAAATGAAAACAAATAATTAGAACTTTATGAATGTCATCTGTAGTTTGCATAACACTATTATACTTTTTTATAATATAGGCTACTTGATCGGCAAATAAAGACTTAAAAAATAGGTGACGTAGATTTTTCTTTTCACACAAATCCTCTAATGCATCACATCTGTGTTTTTAAGTCTTTCTAAATTACACTGGCAGATGACCATGTAACAACTCAATCCTGTTTAGCTGCTTAAAAATATAGGGCAGCTGATTCTGTTATCTATTCTCCAAGAATAGAAAAAAGCCTATTTTAGTGAATCTGAATATTTCACACTTTAAATTTGTGTGTGTGTTTGAGGGCTCTCTTTTCTTCTGACATTGAGTCACCTTAGATTAAGGCTGGTTATATGCGAATCTGCCATACTTCCATAAAAATCAAAGTTTAGTAGAAGAAAACTAAAGAGAAACTTTAATACATGTACACCACTGGTTCAAAATACTAGGTAAGTTATAATAAGAAAAAGTTCTGGATATCACTTTTAGCCTACAATACAGAATCACATTGCCACTTGAACAAGTATCGTCTACCATTAAAGTACCTCAAAATCCCATTAAAGCACAGAGACTTGCCTAAGCTTGAATGATAAGTGAACATCGAAACCACAAGTGAAACTGGATCTCAGCTACCATTCCTGGACTTTCTAATTTTAGAATCACTCTTAAAAGTACTTAAAAAAAAAAGTTAAAACTGTTCAAGGATTGCTTTAGGAAACAACCACCATGTAATTTTTAATACCTTATGAATAAATATGATTTTCAAAGATGAACATAATAAAAAAGGTAAAAATTGTCTAATAAATAATCATCCTCATTAATCAATCAACTCATTATTTTAAAATCTAGTTACTCATTTTTCAGGCTTCTTTGAAAAACTCCCCTTATTATATATGAGATATATTTATAGTGCAACATCATGTGCATTTTATTTTATTTATTTATTTTTTAAAGATTTTATTTATTTATTTGACAGGGGGAGAAAGATCACAAATAGGCAGAGAGGCAAGCAGAGGTGGGGGGGAAGCAGGCTCCCTGTTGAACAGAGAGCCCAATGCAGGGCTCGATCCCAGAACCTTGAGATCATGACTTGGGCTGAAGGCAGGGCTTAACCCACTGAGCCACCCAGGTGTTCCCATCATGTGCATTTTAAGCTAACCTTTGTTGTAAGAATGTCAATAATAAAATGATAGTTTATTAATATTTATTATTTAAAAGTATAGTGACTCTAAATTTCAAGAAAATATATTTTCTAACATTGGTTGCTTTAGTAATTTTATGGAAAACTTTGACTTTTGAATCTGTACTGACATTAAGCACTTTTTATCATTTTATGTAAACATTCGCTCTATTAAAATGTATTAATTCTTACAGAGAGCTACAGTATCTCAGGATAGATTTGACTTTTTATTGACTAAATTTAATTTTAGGACTTTTGCATATTTGCATTCTCACTAATTTATGTTTTTGCTATAAACATTTTTTAAAAGATTTTATTTATTCATGAGAGAGAGAGAGAGAGCTGTGCAAGACAGAGCACAAGCAGGGGGAGAGCAGAGGGACAGGGAGAAGCAGGCCTCTCACAGAGCAGGAAGCCCAACAGGAGGCTGAATCCCAGGACCCTGGGATCATGACCTGAGCTGAAGGCAGTCACTTAACTGACTGAGCACCCAGATGCCCCTATAAAATTTTTTTATGAAACAAAATTTGAAGAGGAAACTTTATACTTTTATACCTTATAAACCTGTCAAACAATAAATTTATGTGGAGCCTAAGAATTAACTTTCTTGGTAGACACTGAAACAATAGTTTGCCAGGTCTCCTTTTATTTGTGTTTTTAATATTTTAAAATCTCCTGTGACTTAAGTCTCAGCCCAGCTGCTTTGTGAAAGACATGTCTACAGTGTATACTCTCAGAATACCAGAAAGCTCAATAGGCCTTAAGATTTTCAATTTCTGCTTTGGTACAGTTCATAAAATTTCCATTATAAAAGATTTCTTTGAAAAAAACTAACTTGTATTAATATATCAGTTCAGAAAGGTAATTTTTAAAAATCTAAACATTATCAGAAGACTAAAATGAAAGAATTCACAAAATATTCTATAACACATATTTATATTTCCCTGTAGTTTTTTTAACTGCAGTTATCAGTAAAATGACACTGTGTTTACAAAGTAGAAGCTGGGTTCATAATGAAGCAATTATCACAATCCACTTGAGAAGTGGCAATAGTAAAGCAATGACTGTCCTGCCATATCCATCCTATCAGAGACATAAATAAAGAGTGGCTCGTTACTAATGAACAGTGCAGAAGAATGAACAGTAATATTAATGGATTTTGCAATGTCTGCATAATACCTAGGATAATTGGGTTTGGAGTAGTGAATCAGAGCCATTCACAATAGATATAATAAAAGCATCACCTTTCTTTATAAAATAAAAATGGTTCATGTCATTGCCTAAAATTTTATTTTTTAATGTAGAAAACTGACTATAACCTTCTAATCAAACAGTAGGTGAATTTTCTGACATTAATCTGGGTCTCTTACTAACAACCTGTGACTATTTTAATGTAATGTTTATGTTGATGTTACTGTTAATTTTAGCATGCTTATGAATTTTATGGGAAATTCTTATTGCTGAGAAAACACACCTCCCTTTACATAGATAATAGATTTTTTTTATTCTGAAATGATCTTGTTTATCTAGCTGCATAATTTTAGATATGAAAGCACTAAAACTGGAAGTGATATATTTGAAATTATAAAAAAATAAAGTTATAAAAGAAGTTAAGGATGGGTAATATCAAGATTAGATTTTGTGACTCCATATCCCAAGTATTTTTTTCTATCACATAACAATATTTCCCCAAATTCCAAATTAGAAGTGCCAAAGGATAATGGAAAATGCAAATTATAGATAATAAAAATTGGTCAGATTTCAAGGTCAGAGGTCAGGTTAAGTGTCAGGCTTGACAAGGAAACTGGTGTGGTTGGTTTGTAAGAGTTTATATCCAACTGTCAATTTCTTAATGAGAAAATGATGACTGAAACAAATAACATTTACATATCACACAACAGTATAACAAATCCAGTATTATTCAAAGATTTTATAGAACTCTCTAGGGGCGCCTGGGTGGCTCAGTGGGTTAAAGCCTCTGCCTTCGGCTCAGGTCATGATCCCAGGGTCCTGGGATCGAGCCCTGCATCGGGCTCTCTGCTCAGCAGGGATCCTGCTTCCTCCTCTCTGCCTGACTCTCTGCTTACTTGTGATCTCTGTCTGTCAAATTAATAAATAAAATCTTAAAAAAAAAGAACTCTCTAAATTTAAGTATTTATGAAACTTATGGCAATTATTATTTAAGATAGAATAGAATTGTTTTATTTCTTGACATTTATACCATAAGGGAATTGAGTTTTAAAGATAATTTAGATTATTTTAAAATTTAAAAGAACATGGGATATTTGATGCTCCAAAAGAGAATGCTTTCTAAAATGATAACATTTATTGTCATTTTTATGATCCTCATGGAATCTTTAAATACAATACAAATTCCCTAATATCTAATAAATTCCCTCCTTGGCTTTCTACTCTTTTCTGTACCAACTCCTACAAACTATAGATTTTATTTACAAAGTGCTTCTTGATAGTTCTACAAATATTTTTTTGGCAGTTTCATATTTGGTTACATATACAATGTTAAGTGTTTCTTCTTTATCCCTTGAAATGCCAAATATCTCACACTTATTTCAACTGATAAATTCGTATCTATTTTTCAAAGTTGAACACATTTGCTCCTACCTCTATGGAGCCTTTGCTATCATTTAGGTCATAAGGACTTTCTCTCTTCTTCCTCCTACCTTCCACTGTTCAGACAAGCTATTAGTATAACATTCATAACTTCGTGTTATTATGGCTGATATATTTGCACAAAACTTTTCCTGAACTGATGCCATTAAATCAAATGCTATATTAGAAATTTAGTGTTTTTGTTTTATGGTTTCACAGTTCAAATGAAAGTTTACATTATATTTTCAGGTTAAAATCTGAAAATGTATTCTTTTTCAGCATGTAGTACAAGAAATACTGGAAATCATTGGACACCTGGTTGATTCAGTCAGTTAAGCAGCTGCCTTCGATTTGGGTCATGATCTCAGGGTCCTGGGATTGAGCCCCACACTGGGCTCCCTTCTCAGCGGGGAGCTTGCTTCTCTCTCTCCCTCTCCCTCTGCCTCTGCTTCTCTCCATATTTGTGCTCTCTCTCTCTGTGTCAAATAAATAGGTAAAATCTTAATAATTCAAAAACTAAAAAAAAATTGGAAATCAATATGTATAATAATATAATAAAAAAAGAACTTCGATCCATACCTGAAACCATATACTAAAAATGACTAAAAATTAACAATAGCCTTAAATTTAACACCTTAGGCTATAGAAATTCCAAGATAAAATACTTAAGAAAATCTTTTTGATCTATAACCCACCCCCAAATATTTATTATTTTACTGTTTTATTTATTTATTTGAGATAGAGAGCATGAGTCAGGGACAGAGGAAGAGGGAGAAGCAGGAGCTGAACAAGGAGCCCAAAGTGGGGCTGAACAAGGAGCCCAAAGTGGGACTCGATCCCAGGACCTCAGGATCATGGCATGAGATGAAGGTAGATGCTTAACTGAGCCATCTAGGTACCCCAACCACCCTCAAATATTTCTTACATATGAGAAAGTGGTGGCATGTGACAGTGGTAGCAAGATCTATAAAAGAAAAGAAACTTGACAGATTTGACTCCATCAAAATAAGAATGTCTACTCTTTGAAAAACCCTGTCAAAGGATAAAAAGCAAACCAACACAGAGTTCGTACCATTCAAAAATCAACTCTAAAGGAATTTAAAATCTAAATGTACAACTCAAAACTATGAAATTCCTAGAAGAAAACATAAGAGAAACTCTACATGACCGTGAGTTTGATGATGACATTTTAAACACAATATCAAAGACATGATCCAAAAAAGAAAAACTAATAAGCTTAACTTCACTAATAAAAATTTCTGATATGTGAGAGGTGCCTGGGTGGCTAAGTTGGTTAAGCATATAATTTCAGCTCAGGTCATGATCTCAGCATCCTGGGTCAAGCCCCACATTGAGGTTCATGCTCAGTGGGGAGTCTGCTTCTCTCACTCTCTCTCTCTCTCTCTTAAGTAAATAAATACATAAATAAGATATTTAGAAAAAAAGTTTGCTATGTGAATGGCAATCTCAACAAAAAGAAAAGGCAAACTGCACTGGAAGAAAATATTTGTAAAATGCATACTTGATAAAGAACTGTTACTCTAAATATACAGAAACATCTTAAAAGTTGGGGGAAAAAAGTCAGTTTAAATGGACAAAACGACCTAATTGATTTTCACTAAAGAAGATATGTGAATGAAAATTAGCATATGAAAAGATGCTCCTTGTCACAAATTAGCAGGGAAAAGCAAATTCAACCAATGAGACACCATGACACACAATGTACAAAGTTCGGGACAGTGACACACAAAATGCTAGCAAAGAAGTAGGGCAACAGGAGCTCATTGCTGGTGGAAATGCAAAATGGTACACCACTTTGGAAGACAGCTTGGTGGTTTCTTACAAAACTAAATATACTCTTATCATATAATAAGCAATCATATACCTTGATATTTACCCAAAGAAGCTGAAAACCTGTGTCCACACAAAAACCTGCTTAGGGAGGTTTGTAGCAACTCTATTCGTAATTGTCAAAACTTGGAAACAACCAAATTGCACTTCAGTAAGTGAACAGTAAACCAACTGTGATAAATCCAAGCAACAGAATATTGTTCAGTGCTAAACAGAAATGTGCTATCAAGCCACAAAAAGACAGGGAGAATAGTTAAATGCACATTACTAAGTGAAAGAAGCCAATGTGAAAAGGCTACATACTGCACGATCCAACTGTATGTTTAGTATGTTTAATGAAAAGATAAAACTACAGAGATAATAAATAGATCAGTGGTTGCCAGATTGTGAGGAAAAGAGATGAACAGGTGGAGCACAGAGGATTACTAGGCCAGGGATACTACTACACTATACTGTATATTACTATAGAGTAGCATGATACTATAATGGTATATACATGTCAACATGCATTTGTACAAACTTACAAAAGTATAAGACCGAGAGTGAACACTAATGTAATGTATAGACTTTGGATGATAATGACGTGTCGTTGTAGTTTCATCAATTGTAACATAAGTTCTACTCTGGTGGGGATTGTTGATAATGGGGTAGGCATATATGGGGTATGAAGTTTATGGGAAATTTCTGTACCTTCTCCTCAATTTTGTTCTAAAGTTAAAACAGCTCCAAAAAAAAAGTCTATTAAAAAAAAAAGAAAAGAAAAACCACAAACTAGAAGAAAATTTGCACATCATATATCCAATAAAGAATTTTACCCAGAATATGCAAAGAATTCTTAAAACTCAGCAATAGGGGGATGCCTGGGTGGCTCAGTCCGTTAAGCAGCTGCCTTCGGCTCAGGACATGATCCCAGCATCCTGGGATCGAGTCCCACATCTGGCTCCTTGCTCGGCAGGGAGCCTCCTTCTCCCTCTGCCTCTGCCTGCTCTCTGCCTGCCTGTGCTCACTCTCTCGCGCTCTCTCTCTCTGACAAATAAATAAATAAATAAATAAAAATCTTAAAAAAAAAAAAAACCCTCAGCAATAGGGCATCTGGATGGCTCAGTCAGTTAAGTGTCTGCCTTCGGCTCAGGTCATGATGCCAGGGTCCTGGGACCAAGTCTGGCATCAGGCTTCCTGCCTAGTGGGGAGTCTGCTTCCTCCACCCCCTCCCCCACTCATGATCTCTCTCTCTCTTTCTCTCTCTCTCTCATTCTCATTCTCATTCTCTCAAAAAAAATTTTTTTTTCAAAAAAACAAAGCAAAACTCAGCAATAAAAAAAAACAAAAAAGGCAATAATATTTGTACCAACACTTCACCAGAGAAGATACACAAAATGGAAATGTGCTTAAATTAATAAACAATACCATATGCATCTTTAGAATGGCTCAAACTTAAAAGTTTGACATTATCATATATTTGCAATGACTTAGAGGAACTGGAAGTCTCATATAAGCTGCAAAACAGTCTGTCAGTCACAAAAACAGACACAGTACAAGTACAATCACTAACCACACACTTGATTTTAAACATGAATCTAAAAAAGAATACAATAAAAGAAAAACCATTATGTCCAAGTATGTCAAAGAAAATTTATACATGAAGAGATTTTTCTTTAAAACTGTTTTTCCCCCCCTAAATTGGTTTCAGAGTTTAGCTAATAGGAAAATGTTAGATTGAAGAACAAGGCAATGATGTCCACTCTCCTCATTTCTATTCAGAATTGAAATGGTATAGAATTCTCGTAACTTTGATTAAGGCAAAAAAAAAAAAAAAGAAAGAAAAGAAAAAGAAAAAAAGTATGAGGATAATAAGAAAAGTTTAATGCAGACAACTGTTTACTGAGAAAATTTGGAGACATCTAAAAAGTAACTATGAGAACTAATAAGCAAATTTATCAAGGACATTAAAGAGAAGGTTAACACACACTGGCAAGTATAGGAGCAAACAATGGGAAAATTTAAATAAATCATTCAATTTATTTTTCATCAGCAAATAGAAAATGCTTATGAATAAACTTCACAAAAGATCCACTGAGAAGTACAAAAATACTGTAAGAAACATTAAAGAAAACAAAGATTATGAGATATACTTCATAAATTGAAACATTCAGTATTATTAAGATACTAGTTTTCTGTAAATTGACATGTAGATTTAATGTAATCTCAATATTATTACATAATTTTAAAAAAGAGTACAAATTAGTCCAAAATTCATATGGTACTCAAATGATCTAATATATTCAGGATAATCTGGAAAAATAAAAACAAATTTGGAAGACTTAAAATGCTTAGTTTCCAGATTTACTATAAAGCTACAGTAAATAGGTCTTGTGTAATTGGCATAACGATAAACACAGACATTCATATCAACAGAAGAGAACAGAGAACAGAGAAGGAGAACCATGTATATATGTCTGTTTTCCAACAACTTTATTAATTTAATTTGATGGTGCAAGAATAATCTGTTCAAGAAATGGTGATGAAACTGCTGTATATTTAAATGAAAAAACAAATGATTCTGACATATTACCACTCACTACTCATACACGTACAAAAGATAACAATAGTTGTATTACATTCCTCAAACTACAACATTTCTAAAACAGAGAAGAAATCTTTGTGACCTCAAAGTAGACAAAAAGAAAATTTAAAGTACCCAAAACATACAACTCATAAAAGATAGTATATAACAAAATGGACTACATCAAACTTTTTACTTAAAGTTTTTATTTAAATTCCAATTAGTTAACAAACAGCACAATATTAGATTGTGGTATTCAATATAGTGATTCGACACTTCCTTACGGTCCCTGGTGCTCGTTGTGATGAGCAGTAGGTAATGTATGAAATTCTACACCAGAAACTAATAGTACACCATTTATTAAGTAACTGAAATTTAAATAAAAACTTAGAAAAAGAAAACCAAACAAATGAGCAAATGGATGACATCAAACTTAAAATTTCCTGTTCTTTGAAAGTCACCACTTAGAAAATGAAAAGGAATTCCAAAAATTGAGACAATTTTTTCATTATATCTATATCACAGAAAAGGCTTGTAAACAGAAAGCATAACGAACTCTTAAAAGACAGTAAGAACACAAATAACCTAGACAAAATATTTGATCATATATTATATAAAAGAAAACATATGAGTGTTCAATAAGTAAAAAGCTCCTCTTTATTGTTACTTATCAGGAAACTGAAAATTAACATTGCAATATTAAGACACACACA
>PISX010034892.1:0-13474 GCA_004024625.1 Mellivora capensis
AAAAAAAAAAAAAAAAAGAAAAGAAAAAATGATGCCGATAGACTTGCTAAACCAGGCACCCCACAAACCTTCAATTTGTAAAAGCCACAGTATCTGTGAGTCACAAGAAAGCAAAGCTAAATAAAATGAGATGTGCCTGTATTAAACTTTTGCCCAAAACGTGATGAAAAAATATTTATAAAGAGGAAAATGAGCCAATTTTGACTCTTAAGTGTGGGTGCAGCACCTACAAAATTAGAGTGTTTTATTCTTCATGTCTCTTAAATGTTAGGCTTCATTCTGAAATCCAAAGATCTGTCTAAAACAACTTGCTAAGCTACATAATTTTACATTGGCTTGTTTTAAAAATTGGGGATATATGAGAAAGCATTTTAAGATCCCTTTTATGTGTATCAAATATTGCTGACTTTGAACAATGCTCCATTATGCTCTGATAAGAGGCTAGAAGAGATCCATGGTTTTCTACACTTCCATTCTAATATAGAGGGTAGGGTAGAGAAGAGACAATATTACCTGTGAGTTTTATAATTGTTGAGGCTGGATAATGAAGGTAGTGCAATTGATTGTGTTGTTCTGCCTCGCTTTGTATATATTTAAATTTTTTATTAAAAGTATTTTTTCCCTGGGACGCCTGGGTGGCTCAGTTGGTTAAGCGGCTGCCTTCGGCTCAGGTCATGATCCCAGCATCCTGGGATCGAGTCCCACATCAGGCTCCTTGCTCAGCAGGGAGCCTGCTTCTCCCTCTGCCTCTGCCTGCCACTCTGTCTGCCTGTGCTCGCTCTCTCTCTCTGACAAATAAATAAAATCTTTAAAAAAAAAAAAAAAGTATTTTTTCCCTAAAAATCAGTGTTAGGTGGTCTTATCTACCAAATCAGTTCTACTGGTAATTTCATGAATGATAAGACATTGTTTAAGAAATTATACTTTCGTGTAAACCTGGTGATTCACAGACATGTACCCCTGGGGATAAAAATATGTTTATAAAAAAAAAAAAAGAAATTATACTTTTTTACCAAAATCACCAGATGCCTCCAAAAATCTCTTCCTGAAATGTGCACATGTGACTACGAAATGCTAAGACAGTATATCGTCATTTTCAAGACTCCATTTCCTTTACTGAAGAGTTCTCTACACCTCACAAAGAACAATCCATTTCTAAATACTAGCAAGAATCTTATTAAAATAATCCGATTTCATATTTTTCACATTTTCATATTTTCTTCATAAAATAAATGAAAATTTTCTCAGTCTTTAATAAGCCAGGCCAAATACCGTGTACCAACTAGTGAATGACTTAAAACTGTATCTTGAGAGAAATTTCTGCAAGTATTTGATATGTTTGATTGACCCATATAAAGTCTGAAAAGTTGCATCTTCTAAATTGCACTGTTTGCCAGTAGTGTACTGGTAAATGTTTAACTAGCTCTCCAAAACAAAAATGTATATATAAATCTACATACAGTTTATTTTAAAGTCTACTGGTGTAAAGGGATATTATACACAATTTGCAAATAATAAGTTGTACAATTTGTTTATAAATTCTATATGGCCATTTGATTCTCAGAGAATGTTTTTGTTGACTTTTGCTAAAATGCAGATTCCATAGCTAGCTTATATTTGCTTCTTTGCTGAATTGAACTACAGTTTTCAAAAACTGTGATAATATCTCCTCCATTTTGGGGCTATTCACAACACAATAGTAGATACAGACACAACACACTTTTATGTTTAATCTGCAATGAATAACATTTTATCTATGACATTCTTAAGTCTAGATCAACAAAAACAATAAATCAAGCCCTGATTTTAGCTTTGTCAGTTTCCATGGTGGATTTTAAGCTCCCAACATCTATCATGGAAAATGGTATTGGGAAGAGGTGCACCGTGACATACCATCACACAGTGCTTCCACCAGATAGACATGACAGATGCAAATAACTTCAGAAGTATGGATACTTGCAAGATGTACTAAAATCATTAAGAAATGATACATCCTGGGTGCCTGGGTGGCTCAGTGGGTTAAAGCCTCTGCCTTGGGCTCGGGTCATGGTCTCAGGGTCCTGGGATCGAGTCCCGCATCAGGCTCTCTGCCTGCTTCCTCCTCTCTCTCTGCCTGCCTCTCTGCCTACTTGTAATCTCTGTCTGTCAAATAAATAAATAAAATCTTTAAAAAATAAAAATTAAAAAAAGAAAAAGAAATGATACATCCTGGGACACCTGGGTGGCTCAGGGGGTTAAGGTCTCTGCCTTCGGCTCAGGTCATGATCTTAGGGTCCTGGGATCAAGCCCCGAGTCAGGCTCTTTGCTCAGCGGGGAGCCTGCTTCCCTTCCTCTCTCTCTGCCTGACTCTCTGCCTACTTGTGATCTCTGTCTGTCAAATAAATAAATAAAATCTTAAAAAAAAAAAAAGAATTGATACATCTTGAGTATATACTACCTTTGTTCCTAATATGTATCACTTAGTTATAAGTTTACATACTTTTTAATAATGGCTATGTTTCACAACTGACTAAGAAAACTCCCAAAAATTGAACAATCACTTCTTATGAGCCAGTACAGAAGCTCAAACACACCATTGCCTCTCTTCTATTTGTGAGCTGATATAGGGGACGTTATGTAGTTGTGTGTGTGTGTGTGTGTGTGTGTTATAAAACTGTTTTTGGAATTCCTCCTCCAACTTGCCACAGTGGCCTTATTGCTGTTTTCTCAAAAAATTGCAACTTTCTGTTTAATGGAATATTTCCCCAAATGGAAATGAGTTCCATTTACCCTTCAAAACCATTTTCAAACTTGAGGGCCTCCCAGCTCCAACACCTCCACCATCCTGAAGGTTTTCTTGATCTTCTCTTCACAGTGAATCCTTTTTTCCTTCTTCCATGCCATCAAAGCACATTATACATCCTCTACCTGAAGCTTCTTAATTCTATCCCATGTTAGAATTAGGTTTCTGAGAGCAGGAACCGTATGTAGGCTTTGAACCTTATTCTTCACAACAAGCACTCAGTTCATGTCCCTGAATCTTTCTTTCCACATTTGATGGAATTTAAGATGCAACCAGTATTAATGAGGTTACTTCCATGAGGACAGACTGATCTGCAGTGTATCAGAAGCACAGTTCCTCCATCTATCATTATGGTAAGTGGGTAATCACAAACAGATGGGAGAAAGCCTCCAAATCTTACAACTTGGAAGGGGACGGTGATGACAATATCTCTGGCATTTGCTCTTGACCACCATGACAGCACAAGAACACTCAACCCCAATACAAACATGGCTCAAGCCCCATTTACTGAAGAAGTTGGCAGCACCTGGCAGCTAAAATACACACATGTGCTCAACTAGGACATTCTCCAAAGGTCATACAGCAGCTGAGGTCTTATGGAAGTTCTTTCAATACTGGAAGTTAGGTGGCTGCAATCCTAGACTTATTTCAACAGTTCAATAATTGGACCAGTTCTTTTCGTGTTCCTGGGGCCAGATGTTTATATCTGCAACCCAAGATGGCTGAATGAGATGGTCTCTAAAGGGAGCTAATTCTCTATGATTCTAAGGCTCTAACACATACAGTCAAGCAACACAGTGTGTACTAGAAACTCAATTGAAACATGAAGTTATCAAATAGTAGGCAAGGATGTTTTTATCTCATTCTCTATTTTCAGATTGTTCTATAAAGGAAATCATCTTGAACTTCAGAATGATGGAGAAAGAAATTTAATCAATAATAATATATAGCTTATAATTTACAGCTGCATTGTTGCAGAATAATTCTAAGCTCTATTATAAACCCATACTTCTATTGAAATATTGAATTGCTCTTGAAAAATTCTAGTTTTCCCAATAAAAAATGTTTCTGCTATAAATGAAGGGTTTTTTTTAACTATAGGTTCTACATCCAAGTGCTGGCTACCATGGAGACCAAAGGACACAAATATCAAGTAAAATCTAAGTCAACAACTGGTAATTCCTATTGGGAGGTTATCTCTCTTTTCTCTATAAAGAGTGATTTTCTAAGTTCAGCAGTGGAGAAAGCAAGCTTCATAAAGCTGATGACACAGACGTGTCCCTCTGTGAGTTTGAGTATGGAATATAAGTTGCTTTTCCAGCTATCTATAATGATAAGCAAAGAAAGAGGGTAGCTATTACAGAAGGAAGCCCATATCACTAGAGAAAGCAGGTGGGTGTCTTGTGCTACTATACTGACCTATCTAAAGGAATAATTGGTCCTGAGGAATTTGAAAGAATTAAGGAGGTGGAAATTCAATTGAAAAAACAGTGTGGTGGCACTTACTACATGGTAGGTACCATGTAATTCAGGTTTTCTCCTGAGTCTCTTCCCCCCGCCCCCATTATTAGTTCCTCAGTTTCTGTTAAGCCCAAGGAGGAATCAAGTTCCAAATTTTCGGGTTCCTGAGTGGCTCAGTCATTGAGTGTCTACCTTCAGCTCGGGTCATGATCCCGGGCTCCTTGGATGGAGCCCCGTGTCGGGCTCCCTGCTCACTGGGAGGCCTGCTCCTCCCTCTCTCACTCCCCCTGCTTGTGTTCCCTTTCTCACTATCAAATAAATAAATAAAATCTTTTAAAAATTTTAAAAAGTTAAAAGTTCCAAATTTTCTCTCCCCTCCAGATATCTTGAACAAATGGTCTGAAATTAAAGATATTGCTAGCTTTCTTATCTCAGTCCAAGGGGATAGAGGGGAGAGAAGGTGTGACAGTACTTGTGTCCTACAATTGTTGCTTTTTACCCTTGAAGTGGAGTTCATACAACTTGCATCTCAATTATATATCTGTTGTTCTTTAGCATTGTAAATGAATATCTGATAATAGCTATGTGTGTATTAAAAACATCTAATAAAATAAGTCAATCAGAGAAAGACAACTATCATATGATCTCCCTGATATGAGGAAGTGGAGATGCAACATGGGGGGCTTGGGGGGTAGGAAAAGAAGAAAAGAAACAAGATGGGATCGGGAGGGAGACAAACCATAAGTGACTCTTAATCTCACAAAACAAACTGAGGGTTGCTGGGGGGAGGGGGATCGAAAGAAGGGGGTGGGGTAATGGACATTGGGGAGGGTATGTGCTATGGTTAGTGCTGTGAAGTTTGTAAACCTGGCAGTTCACAGACATGTACCCCTGGGGATAAAAATACATTATATGTTTATAAAAAATAAAAAAATTAAAAATTAAAAAAATGGAAAGGATTATATTAAACAGTTAATGTTTAGTGTCATTAAAGAAAATATAGTTTGAAAAAAATCTATTAAATATCTAATATGCAAGACACTCTGTTAGCTTTTTTGTGGATAAAAAGATTAAATAAACATAGATTCTGTCCCACAGAGAGCTTATAGACTGAGCAGGGGCACAAACAGATCAATAAATGTAATACAAAATGATGAGCCATAATGAAGACATATGCAAAGTATAGGGAGTTCAGTGTGGGGAGAGATAACTTCCAACTGAGCAGATGGGGAACACTTAATGGAAAAGTTGGAGTTTAAATGGTTTATAAAGATGAAACAATTCTGGAAGGATAGGACATGTACTGTAGATGGATTAGTTTTATTAGAGTATAAGATATGTAAGTAGAAGTAACAGGCTACAAATTTAATAAGGGATAGGTTCCTTGGGGGGCAGATTAGGATAACTAGAGTTCATATCTGATGCATCTAAAATCCTTTTTTTTTTTAAACCCTGCAACATATCTAATAAGGAGCTGAGAACATTGGACTGAAATTGTTAAGGTGGAACTTAAGATACAGTTTAGGGGTGAGCTATAGAGGAATGAGAATGGAAGCAAGGAGAATGCCAAGAGAAAAACCAGAGAATGAAACAGAAGGGAAGCAAAGGGGCAATTATTAAAGATTGCTTAGATTTATTTTTGTTATATATATGTATGTGTGTATGTGTTTCAGTAGATTCAAATCATGAGCCTAAAACAACCATAACAGAATCATCAGTTATTGAATTCACTGCGATGAGCTTCTTATGTAAATTATATCATTTTACCATTACAACTCTATAAAACTATATATATAGAAAATATATAAAATATATAGAAAATATATAAATATAGAAACTATATAAAATATATATAAAAATATATAAAATATATAGATTTTATAACTCTATAAAATCTTCATTATTTTTGTTTTTGATATATATGAAGAAAATTTCCTGCAAGTTACCATAACTCAAAATTCCAAGACATTACTGGAATCTGAATAAAGCATGATCCAAACTCCAAATCACTGAGTATCCTGCCTCCCAGATGTGATCATTCTCTAAAGGCAGCTGATGACCTAAATAATTATACCAACTAGGGTTGTCAGATTTAGCCATAAAAATACAGAATATTGAGTTAAATCTGAATTTCAGAGAAACAATA
The DNA here is from genome assembly GCA_004024625.1 of Mellivora capensis. Lineage (NCBI taxonomy): Eukaryota > Metazoa > Chordata > Mammalia > Carnivora > Mustelidae > Mellivora > Mellivora capensis. The sequence continues at coordinate 6,390 of PISX010034892.1, forward strand.
AATAATTTTTAGAATAACTATGTCCTATGTAATATTTGGGAAATATTTATACTAAAAAATTATTTGTTGTTTGTCTGAAATTCAAATTTAACTAGATATCTTGTATTTATCTGACCAGCCTGGAAGCAACTGAAATTTGGGAAATGATGTCAGTTCTCTTAAACAGATTTTCCTTGGTCCAGGTTAATAAAAATAAGCAGACAGTAAATGAGGCATAGATGGATAAAAAAGAATGAACAAATGAATAGATAATACATTATAAAAGCCACTATAGAATGAACAATCTTAATCTAGCCATTTTTACATTAATGATATTACTATTTTGATAACTTTTGGATGTTAGGATATTAGTAATATGGGGTAAAATATCCACTTAAGTTTCTCAAATAGCAATGAAAATATTAACACACTCATTTTAACTAAGATTTCAGAAAGAAAAATTGCCACAACCCAAACCATCTGCATACATAGAGCTGACTTAAAATGTTCTACTAATTTAACCTAATTGAAATATAAAATGCATATTTTAATGGCTCTGTTATTCTGATAATATGTTTCTCCAGACATATGATACAGCCAATGGCCAAATCAAGAACATAATAATGTAGATATTTTAAAGAAAGAAAGAATAATTTAAATGCACAACATTATTCTTCAGTTATTACTTCCAATTCTCAGTTGATGAAATAAGCCATTTAAAAACTCATTGTCTGGCACAAAAACACATAGATCAATGGAGCAGAAAAGAGAGTCCAGAAATAAACCCAGATTTATATGGTCAATTAATCTATGACAAAGGAGGCAAGAATATACAATGGGAAAAAGTCTCTTCAACAAATGGTATTCGGAAAATTGGACAACTACATGCAAAATAAAGTAACTGGACCACTTTCTTATACCATGTACACAAATAAACCCAAAATGGACTTTAGACTGAAATATAAGACCGGAAACTATAAAACTCCTAGAAGAAAACACAGACAGTAAAGTCTTAGACATTTTTCTTAGCAATATTTTTTGGGGTCCATCTCATTAGGTAAGGATAACAAAGGCAAAAATAAACAAATGGGACTATATCAAACTAAAAAGCTTTTATACAGTAAAGGAAACTCCATCAATAAAATGAAAAGGCAACCTACTGAATGAGAGAAGATAATAGAAAATTATATATCTGGTAAGTATTTGGATTATATATCCAAAATATATAAAGAACTCATATAAGTCAATTAAAAAAAATAATCCAGTTAAAAAGCAGAGAATCTGGATACACATGCACACACCCACACCCACCCACCCACCCACACACACACACACACAGAGAGAAAGAGATAGGAATATTACTCAGCCATAAAAAAGAATGGAATCTTGCCATTTGTGACAACATGGGTGAACCTAGAGGGTATTATGATAAATAAAATAAGTCAGACAGAGAAAGATAAATACTGTATGACTTCACTTACATGTGAAACATAAAAAACAAAACAAACAAAACAAAACAGAAACAGACACAGTCTCACAGATATAGAGAACAGACTGATGGCTCCCAGAGGAGAGGGGGTGGCCGGATGTATGAAATAGGTGTCGAGAATTAAGAGGTAGAATCTACCAATTATAAAATAAATAAGACCCAGGGATGTAAAGTACAGCATACAGAATATTATCAATAATATCGTAACAACTTTGCACCCTGACAGATGATAACTAGATTTATTTGCAGTGACCACTTTGTAATGTATATAAATATTAAATTACTATATTGTACACCTGAAACTAATACAATATTGTATGCCAATTATTTTTCAACTAACGAAAAGAATAGGAAAAAAAAACCCACCTCTTCTTTGGGGTCAGTGGTTGCACCTGAAGGAAATTTTAAATGGAATTTCAGGGTGCCTGGGTGGCTCAGTGGATTAAGCCTCTGCCTTTAGCTCAGGTCGATCTCAGGGTCCTGGGATCAAGCCCCTCATTGGGCTCTCTGCTCAGCAGGGAGCCTGCTTCCCTCTCTCTCTCTCTGCCCACCTCTCTGCCTACTTGTGATTTCTCTCCCTGTCAAACAAATAAAATCTTCTTTAGAAGAATAAATAAATAAATGGAATTTCAAATCACCAATCATGAGAATACAAATCTAACACAAATAGAAAGTTATATTTTGAATTCATTGACATGACAAGACTCTAAACCTGCTGTTCAGTGAAATGAGAATTGTATTTAACTTTAGAACAAGAAATTAAGAGGTGTTTAGTCAACAAATACTATGACAGTTAGAGCTTGCCGTTAATAAGCACTGTATTTATGAAAATTACCGAGGTCATTGATTATACACACTTTTAAAACAGAATCTGTCCTTGAGCTATTTTTGTGCACAGCAATTAGAGATTGGTTATTTCCAAACAAGGTTTGGTCACTGAGCTGTTAGTTTTGAATGGGGCCCAAACGAGAAGAGGCTCTGTGAGAGGTGCAGGCTAGCATGCAGCAAGGCCGGCCACTAGGACCACGTGATCCCCAGAGGCAATGGTGCTTAACGTGCCAGTGGCAGGTAGAGATACTATTTGGAGCCTTTGCCAGACCCCTGGAGGTGAATCAGAGCCCCCAGAATGAATCAAATATCAAACATATGTCTATATATCATATAGGAAAAACATTGATTCTTCTATAAGATTCCTTAAATGAACACCAGAGTCATAAATTAGATAGCACTTTCTGTTTATGTTAATTTTATGTATCTGTGTATTTTTGGAATCTGGACTTTTTTTTTTCCAATAGAACTTGTACTTATTTCTGGTTTGCAGTGAAACACCTCACTAGACAAAATGATAAGTATATCGGGCAGGAGACCTTACAACTGATGGAGAAAAAGAAACAGATGTAACCTTCTCTTCAACTGTTGAATTTTGATCAAGTGATTAAGATACAAAAATGATGGGGCACCTGGGTGGCTCAGTGGGTTAAAGCCTCTGCCTTTGGCTTAGGTCATGATCCCAGGGTCCTGGGATTGAGCCTCGCATGGGGCTCTCTGCTCGGCAGGGAGCCTGCTTCCTCCTCTCTCTCTCTCTGCTTCTCTGCCTACTTGTACTCTCTGTCTGTCAAATAAATAAATAAAATCTTTAAAAAAAAAAAAAGATACAAAAATGAAAGAGTGGAGGAAAAAATACTTTTTTTTTCCTTTTTGCTGTGAGTGACCACAACAGAAATAAAAATACAAAGGAGAACAAAATTATGTGAATACAACACAGGCTGACACCACAAATGTTACAAGGAAAAAAATCATCTACACAAATTCTGAAAACAATTCATTTGCAGTCTTACAGGGCTGGCCCTTGTAGGCAGTCATTCTGGCCGTCTGCTGGGAAGAAGCCCTGAGACCCACTGGCTAGCACTTAATGATGGCCTCTAACTGCGCATGTTTTTGACAGGCTCCTAGATTAGGATGCTAATGAGCACACTTCTGTGAGGAAAATCAACTGGTATCCACCACCTTTCCTTTGAACTGACAGAAAAACACAAATGGAACATGGGATTGTCACACAGCAGTCTTTCCGGGCAGCTTTGCGTGTTTCTGGCTCAGAGTAACCCTTAGTTTGCTTGGAGACAATTGCTCTATTCATCAATCACGTCAAAGTATCAAGGACTTTCTAGAAGTTTAGGTAAAGAGCAGCAACAATTTCTAACTGGGTGGTTAGCATGTGTGGCTTGAGATAAAAATTGGGGGTAAAACACACTCTCTATTGTCCACATTAACTTTAAGAAGGGGGAATAAAAGTCCTCTGCTCTGGCTGTGGTGAAAGGACAGATGTCAAACATACGCTCCCATCTAAAACAGTCCTGAAGCACAAATAACCGCTGAGGAGGGAAAGCAGCAAGGGGAGCCCTACGACTGTATCAGCTGGCTCCTAGCCTCAGGTTACAAGCCATGGGTCAAGAGGAAGAAAGTCAAACAGAGCCCTGGAAATCTCACCGAATTGAGGAGAGAGCAGAGTTCAGAGAGCTCCAGACAGCTAGAATTTGTGGGAATTTGTGGACAATGAAACAGAGAGAGAACCTCAGGGAAGACGACCTGGAGACCTGCAGAGGGGCCCCCCAAGTCTTCATCTGACCTGCTTGTGCATAAGAAGAAACGACCTGAAGCCAAGGAGAGAATCGCTAAAGAGGCGTAGTCAGAACATTTCTAGGAGCCTGTACAGGACCAGATGTTGGTATAATCCTTAAAATTATATAGCTTTAGTAATGGTGCTAAATTGGCCCTAGACTAAAGAATTCCCCGGACTTACCTTAACAAAGCTTTAAAGTCTTGACAGGATATAACTGATTCTCATTAACTTAAATTGCTCTTGGGGCAAGGTATGGAAACCAACATTAAAAAAAACCCAACACTGTATTTAATAGAATACAACAAAATACAACAGTCAATACATTAAAACCCACAAGGTCTACCGTTCAATTTAAAAATGATTATAAAGTTAAAAAAAAAGAAGTATGGCCCATAAATGAGGGATCAATCAACAGAAATATATCCAGAAATTACAGTGACTATGAAATTAGCTGAAAGGGATATTAAAAGAGCTATTATATGATCCCCGTTTTCAAAAAAAGGTAAAGGAAAACCTAAGCATAAGAAGATAAACAAGTTATAAAATAGACCCAAAGGTCCTTTCTAGATATGGGAAAAAGATATGTGAAGTGAAAAGAGCACTAGATGGAATTAACAGCATATCAGACAGTGCAGATAAAAAGATCAGTGAGCATTAAGCCATGTCAGTAGAAACTATCTGAACTAAAGCACAGAAAGAAAAGTCCCAGGAGTGGAGGGGCAGAAAAATATTTGAAGAAAATAATGCTGGAATTTTTTTCCAAATTTGATAAAAATTATAAGCCCACAGTGCAAAACCTCAAGGAAACTCAAGCAAAACATACCCCCCAAAATAATAATAATAATAATGCATCATAATAAGTTGTTGAAAGTAGTGATAAAGAGAAACCTCAGTAATCACTAGAGAACAAAAAGGAATAAGACTAAAGACCAGAATGATAGAACACATCTGCCTGGAAACCATGCCACCCAGAGTAGACTGGAGACACCAGCTTTTTTTCTTTTTTAAGATTTTATTTATTTATTTGACAGAGAGAGAGATCACGAGCAGGCAGAGAGGCAGGCAGAGAGAGAGAAGAGGAAGCAGGTTCCCTGCTGAGCAGAGAGCCCAATGTGGGGCTCCATCCCAGGACCCTGGGATCATGACCTGAGCTGAAGGCAGAGGCTTACCCCACTGAGCCACCCAGGCGCCCCTGGAGAAACCATCTTTAAAGTAATGAAGGGAGTGGAGGAGGGAGAACACCCTGGCCCAAAATTCTTTACTCAGTAAAAATATTCTTCAAAAATAAAGGTGAAATGAACTCTTCTCCAGAAAATGAAAACTAAGTGCATATGTTGTCAACAGATATGCACTACAGCATGCTAAAGGAAGTTCTACAGGCAGAAGGAAAATGATAACAGATGGGAATCTGGGTCTACATAAATTGGAAATGATAACCATGTGAGCAAATATAAAAACCTTTTTATATTTATTTCAATGTCTTTTTTTACATTGTTCTTTTTTACTATGATCAATTAGCCAACATATAATTCATCATTAGTTTTTGATGCAGTGTTCAACGATTCATTAGTGCTTATGACACCCAGGGCTCATCACCCCACATGCCCTTCTTAATACCCGTCACCCTGTTAACACCATCCCACCACCACCCCTCTCTTCTGTGAAAGAAAGTTTAATACTTAGCAAATACAAGCCATAATCAGAAAAACATAGCATGTTTAAAAAAACAAATGATAAATGATGCTCATTTTGTTTGTTGGGCTTTAGAAAAGTTATTTTTCAATGGAGAGAAGACATAGTATATAGTATGGATGCTTTTAGAGAGATATTACATTTATTAATGGATAAATTTAGATTCCTCCCTGACTACCTACGAAAGTCGTCCCTCTCACAGAACCAGGAACCTTAATATTTCATAGTTTGAGTATAAGAAGGAATGTCCCTAAACAGTGCAGTTTGTGAAGGGAAGGGATGTGAACGTGGTCTCTAATTTTAGTATCCTCCTTGACATCCAACTGATTATGATTCTTGGACACTACAGTTCCACAAAGAAACAAGTTAAAAAATTAAAAACAAAGATTGGCTAATAGAGTCCAAGAAATTTTCTAAGACACATAGCAATAAGACAAAAATGACAGGTAATAGAAGAAAACAGATATAGGATTTGGCAAGAATTTCCAAACACTGACTAAGGGAAGTCCCAGAAAAAGAGAACAACAAAATGAAGGGGAGAGACTTTTCAAAGATATAATAGGAATGGGATTCCTGGGTGACTCAGTTGTTTAAGCACCAGGCTCTGGATTCTGGCTTAGATCAAGATCTCAAGGTTGTGGGACTGAGCCCCACAACTGACTCTGCGCTCAGCAGTGAGTCTGCTTGAGATTCTCTCCCCCCCGCCCACACCACTGCCCTGCTCCCGCATGCACTCTCTCTCTCTCTCTCAAAGAGATAAATAGATCTTAATAAAAGAGAGAGAGAGAGAGAATAGGAATATTCCAGAGGTAAAGACAACAGACACTTCTACTCTACAATAGACTCTGATTAGAAATGGAAGAGTATAGGGGCACCTGGGAAGCTTAGCAGGTTAAACCTCTGCCTTCAGCTCAGGTCATGATCGCACAGTCCTGGGATCGAGCCCCACATCGGGCTCTCTGCTCAGCAGGAAGCCTGCTTTCCACCCCCCTCTGCCTGCCTCTCTGCCTACTTGTGATCTCTGCCTGTCAAGTAAATAAATAAAATCTTTAGGGAAAAAAAAGAGAAATGGAAGCATATAAAATACATTTTAAAAGGCATTTCAGAGCATCAAGGATAAAGTGAACATTCAAAGTAAATACAAGTTGTCTCCCCTGACAGAAACTAAAAAGACATTATATTTCTTGTCAGCAATAAAATAGGAAGAAAGTAAGACAATACTTTCAAAATTCTGAGAAAAAAAATTTTCAACTAAAACTTCTATACCAAGTTCATTCAATAACCAAGTGTCATGGCACTTGACAG
>PISX010034893.1:0-13472 GCA_004024625.1 Mellivora capensis
AGTATCACTGTGGAGTTTTCTGTGTATGTTACAATCTCATTGGCCACCTGTACGTGGTCAGGCCTGACCACATCGCCTTTGCCCTTAAAAGCTAGTCTGTGAAACAGGGAAGGGTCGCCCTCTCTTGCAAGAGGTGCGGCCCCGAACGTTCGGTTAGATTCTTGATGCTTGGTGTGAAATAAAGCTTTGCTTGACCTTCACTTTATATCAGTCTCGCTCCTTTAATCATGGACCCATTTTGGGGGCATAACATCAAACTTTTATCACTATGACAAAACATAACACAGCTAAGTTGCATACGACCTAGAAAACAGAGAAGAAGTGTATGTAGCTGATGATAATGACTGCTTTATTTGACTGTTATTTGAAATCCCCCTTTATATATTCAGGTGGGGAAGTGGCAATTGGAGATCAAGACCTGAAGCTAAAAAGAAAGAATTGTAAATATCTTTGCAGGAATCATTGATATACATGGTTTAAAACTCTAAAATTGGATGAGCTCTGAAGAATGCTTGACAAATCTAAAAAGGGGAAAGGGAAAGATGAAACTCTCAAAGCACTGTTATTTGATGATTAGATGAAGAAGCAGGCTTAGTAAGGAGGACTAAGAAGCTATCAACATATTAACTTTCATCTGTAGGAGAACCAAGATAAAGTTTTGTTTATTTCTTTTGGTCATTTTCCAGAGATTGCAAATGAATATATTTTGATGATTTGTCTAGTTTTCTACAGTTTTAAATTTTAAAGAGATTCTAATGTTAGGGGCCTAGTATCTTTATGATCATAATATGGAAAGACCAATTAATTTGAGGAATAAATTAAAATCATAATGAAAAATGAATGTCAAGTTGAACTACTTCTGACTTTCTAAGTTGATTAATTTTCAACATAAAATTTTTACAATTCAGTGATACAACTAAGTCAGTTTTATATCATCAAAATTTAGGAACATTACAGAATAATTTGATAGAAAATGTACAGACACATGTATGAGCATGGAGAGAAGATTCACCAAGAACTTCTAGCCAGTATAGCCAGAGATCTCCAGATTTTCCTCTTAGGTCCTTCAGTAAGTTCTGTGCTTGTGGATCCCTGGATCTAGGTGGCCTTTATTTTATTTTCTTTTGAAGATTTTATTTATTTATTTATTTGAGAGAGACAGAGATAATGAGCTGGGAGTAGAGGCAGAAGCAGGCTCTCCACTGAGCAGCGAGCCTGACATTGGACTTGATCCCAAGACCCTGAGATCATGACCCGAGCCAAAGGCAGACACTTAACCAACTGAGCCATGCAAGCACTCCTAGGTAGTCTTTAAATCTGACTCAGTTTCATCCACAGTCTCTTCCTCAGTCCTCATGCATTTGGATGTACGTACCTCCAACTCTTCTTTCTGCTGAGGTCTTTTGCAAGGTCAAGAAACTCATGTAAAAAGAAAGAAAACTGGCAAGTAGTAGCTCTCTTTCAGAAGTGTTTGTCTGCCTCAACAGAATCTGGAAATGCATTAGCCTCCAAACTACAGACTCATTCTGTCCTGTCACAGACTATGTTAGCAAGCAACTAATTGTATCCACATGGTTTTTTGTCCCCAAGCTCTCTGAATGTTTTCATGAAGGTCTATCCCAAGGCTTGAATTGAAATGTTGGCACCCACTGAAAATTTTTCCTTTGTTGTGAACTATTCACCCACTATTCTGTTTCTGAGATCCACCCCATTGATTCATATAGCTTCAGGGCATTAATTTTAATTGCAAAATAATATTACTTCTATGAATACACTGTTATTTACCCATTTCCTTTTGAAAATACATCTTTTTCATCTGATTAGGCTACCAGAAAAGATTATTAAACAGTTTATCACCATAGGTTAATTCACCTTAAAAATATTAAAGGTTATTCTTTAATATCAGGCTTTAAAGATTTATAGAAAATAAAAATACAATTACTGAGTCTTTTGTGAATTGAACTTAAGGAGTTCCAATCTGAACAAAGTCAACCATAGGTTGTAGGTTATGACACAGAAAAAGTCATAAGCACATAAACTTGAGGTAACTGTGGCAAGTAATAACATGAAGGATAATAATTATATTTTAAAAACTATGTATGAGCAATATTATTTAATCTATATAACAATATAATATTATCATCTTCATTTAAAGATAAGAAAACTCAGGTAGAAAATATTTAAACACTTTACCCCAATTTTAAACAGTAATTTGCAGACCTTGGATTTAAACCCAAGTACTCAGACTCTAGAGTTCTTATCCTTAATCCAGACTGAATATCTGAAAGATGGATTCTAGATTAAACAAGCATGTATTGAAAGTATGATTTCATCAATAACTTAAAGGCAGACATTCTAAATACATGAAGTAGCATATAATAAATCCCATGAGCTTCTAAAGACAGTAGACTATCTGAATCAGCTCCACTTATAGAATAACAGGAGGTTAACCCACCATCATCCTCAAACATTCTTTCCTTCCTCATGAATTCCATCTATTTCATATTTTTTATTAGAGGTCTATCAAAATAATTCTACTGATGAAGAGTTGGCAAAACCACTGTTAGAAAGTATGCAACTGCCAGGGTGCCTGGGTGGCTCAGTGGGTTAAAGCCTCTGCCTTCGGCTCAGGTCATGATCTCAGGGTTCTGGGATCGAGCCCCACATCAGGCTCTTTGCTCAGCGGGAGCCTGCTTCCTCCTCTCTTACTCTGCCTGCCTCTCAGCCTACTTGTGATCTCTGTCAAATAAATAAATAAAATCTTTAAAAAAAAAAAAGAAAGTATGCAACTGCCAAAGGTCACAATTGGATGATAATTTTGTGGACTAAGCTATAAAAGAATAAAATATGTTCAAAATAAGATAGCAAAAAAATCAACTAATCAAATAACCAATAAAGAATCTTATTAACTTCATTCTGAGGTAAAGTATATTAATTCCCTTCTTAAAATTTTAATAAACATCTATAAATGAGGTTAGAACACTGACACTAAAAGTAGGACGCGTATCCATAGTATATCTTCCCCTGAAACAGAAACATTGTTTCTGCTATATTTTGAAAATAAAGGCAATATCACATTAAAGGGAACATTATTTACACCTCTCTCTCACACACACAATTGAGTTTGTCAGCTACTTTGATAATACTACATGCTATTTTGCTGAAATGGTTATTTCCGATATCCTTTTAAATAATTTAATTATATACATAGTGTAACTACAGCAGTTCTAGTTCATTGGCCTTTAGCGCTACTTAAATGGCTTGCATTTCCAGATCAGTGAGTAGAACTGCTAACTCTGCTTTCCTCAGGCCAGGCTGTCCATCAAAGGAGGTAGCATCTCTTCTCAAACTTCCTCCTTTTACCTACAACTCTCTTCGGCTCCAGGGTCATCAAAAAAACGAGGTAGGTTTACATCATCTGATAAGGCAGGGCATTGCTACATGAATAGGAGAATTTTTCACTTGTAGAAGATGCAAGATTAAATTTTAAAGGGATTCTAATGTGAAGAGCTTAATATCTTCATTATTATAATAGGGAAAGAAATTAATTTGAGGAACAAATTAAGTTCATAATGACAATAAAGATTAATGTCAAGTCAAACTACTCCTGATTTTATAAATGAAGGATTAATTTTCAACATTAGGTTTTTATAAGTTGGTGGTATAGTTCAGTCAGTTTTATATCATTAAAATTTAGGAACATGCAGAGTAATTCAGTAGAAAATGTACAGATTAATGTATAAGCTTAAGCTTGGCTTTAAAAGAGCTAAGTTAAATGAACATGTGTTAGATCGTGTTTAAGACTGGGGGCTCCAAGACACATTTTTCAGGGAGATCAGGTTACTGCAGCATTTCAAGTCAAGGTGAGCAGCACTAATATATATCTGCTACAAAAAAAAAAAAAAAGTCCACCATTGTACCATTGGTACAGAATAACTCACAACAATTTAAAATATATGAGCTCCTCAGATTTTACAAGTCCAACATAGGAAAAAAAATTCCATTAAATATAATTAAACTCCATGAATTATGTTTTAGACAGTTTTATCACATCCTTTTTTTTTTCCCCAAAGATTCCATCTATTTATTTGACAGACAGAGATCACAAGTAGGCAGAGAGGTAGGCAGAGAGAGAGAGGGGGAAGCAGGCTCCCCGCTGAGCAGAGAACCCAATGCTGGGCTTGATCCCAAGACCCCGGGACCACGACCCAAGCCGAAGGCAGAGGCTTTAACCCACTGAGCCACAGAGGCAGCCCTATCACATCCTTTTTAAAGAAGTTAAGTTCTCCTAAACATATTCTTGGTGATGCATGTTGCTAAATAGCAAAGTACCATAGTATCAACTGCTTATGATAGGGTATTCAGAAGAAGAAAAATGTACAATATTGTTCATATTTTCTACATTTACACAAAGATTTTAATAACTGTTCATGGAAATGTGATTTCTTATGTATAATTTTATTTATTTTTGAAAATAGCAGACTTTCTGCTGAGCAGGGAGTTGACACGGGGCTTGAACCCATGGCCCTGAGATCTTGACCTGAGCTGAAATCAAAAGTCAGTCACTTAACCAATTGAGCCACCCAGTCACCTGTTTTTTTGGTCTGCTTTTTCTAAGAGCAATGTTGTCAGCATCATGTAGATATGGGTTTCTATCCCAGTTCTCCCTTGATTTTTTTTAAAGATTTTATTTATTTATTAGAGACAGAGAGCACAAAGAGGTGGAGGGACAGGCAGAGGGAGAGGGAGAAGGAGCTCCCCACTGAGCAGGGAGTCTAACATGGGACTTGATCCCAGGATCCTGGGATCATGACCTGAGCTGAAGGCAAATGCTTAACCATCTGAGCCATCCAGGAGCCCCATCATTTTAGCACATCAAATACAATTATAGTAATAACACTGATGGTTGTTGACATTATATGCATTTTGCCAATATCGAAACTGAAGCTATACATTTAAATAGATGATTTTGACACAGGTATATCTGACTTCACAGTTTGTGTTCTTTTGACGTATTTGGTAATCACTACCACTGTTTGCCAAATATTTCCAGCTGTCTGTGCTCTAAGAACATAGTAGGATTATACTTGCTAAATCTCTTGTTGCTGGATATGACCATAGAAATAGTTTTAACCAATATGAGCACATTGAGGTGGGTTTTTTCCAGGCTGTGGTATTTTATTTCCCCAAGAGATCCTTTTGAGATCCTCTTTTGCTACAATGAGCTTCAAGGTCCAAAATGACAGCTACCTTGTCGGTCTGTGTCCTGGAGTGATCGGGTGGGAAGTACAGCCCCAGGATCCAGCAACGGACATGCAGAGTGAGACAGAATAAACTTTGGTTGTTAAAAGCTACTAAGATTTGAAGAGTGTTTGCTACACAGTGTAACTAGCCTTTCGTGTTTGATAGGACACAAAGCAATAGACAAGAATGACATTCTCAGAAAAAGATATTTAAATCTGGATTAGGGCTTGACCAAGAGTGTTTATCCCTACTACTTATTTTTATAATCCATGCACAGGAACCAAACATATAGGGTTAATCTTCATTTGAGTTTGTGTAATTGTGGGAGTTGAATTGTGTGTAGGACTGGCAAATGGTGACAAGTTAGAGGGCATACTAAGTCCAACCTATAGTCACACTGGGATAAATCATGAGAATTAAAACTACTGAACACTGCCTATCAAAGAAAAGAGATTCTCTCTATAAAATTAAGATTAGTTAAAAGTACCACCAAAACCAAAATGCCAGCCTAATCTTAGTTCTGTCATGTGTCTACCTCCTATAGCTTATATTCTTCCTTGCTATTTATGTTTTATGCAATTACTCTAGTATAAGGACAAAGCATCACCCAGTGGAACCCAATCTTCTATCATTATTTTATTTCACTCAGTATTTCTCAAGTTTCTTTCCATCCCAATATATGTCTTGCTTTGCTTTACAGTGATTGAAGTATGTATATGTTTAAATTTTTTCAATAATATTTCTCTTTATGTGCTCATCAGAATTAAAGTCCAACTTTCCCAAAAGTATAACACCTTTTCAAGAATTCTTCCCAGAGAACGGTGTTAGCTTCTTCCTTGCTATCCAGGGCCTTTCATACCACCATGCTTTCCTTGGTTTTATCATTACTCTTTCCTTCTCTTAACCTCACTGTTATTTGGTATATATATATATATATATATATATATATATATATATATATACACACACATACATATATATGTATATATATATACATATATATGTATATATACATATATATGTATGTGTGTGTATATATATATATACACACACACATATATAGTATCAAAATGAAAAATTAACTCCCCTATTCCTTTTATATGTGTACTTTTTTTTTAAGATTTTATTTATTTATTTGACAGACAGAGATCACAAATAGGCAAGAGAGGCAGGCAGGGAGAGAGAGGAGGAAGCAGGCTCTCTGCGGAGCAGAGAGCCCTATGTGGGGCTTGATCCCAGGACCCTGGGATCATGACCTAAGCCGAAGGCAGAGGCTTTAACCCACTGAGCCACCCAGGCGCCCCTATATGTATACTTTTTACTATTGGTTTCCCAATCAAACATTTTCTCTTCTTCCATGCAACTAGTTTAAAACTGTAAACATTTTTTAAGACTTCAAAATTGTCCCTGTCTATTTTCTAGCTTTATAATTAATAGGGTCACTAAAACATAAATGCATAAAGTTCACATCCTTTCATCTGAAATAACTTTGCATTCACTAAAGAGCATTGCCCTTTTCATCCACAGTGCCTTTGTTCTTTTAGTATTTTTGCTTTTCCTGTACTTCACTGTAGTCTATAAAAACCTCCCTTACATTTTAAGTCAGTTTGAGTCACCACCTCTTCTGTGATGCCTAAGTGGTTGTCTTAACTATAGAACACTCTGCTCCTTTGAATTATTATATCAGTAGAATTATTATTCCCAGTAATCACCAGCTTGGATAATGGTGATATGTTTGTGTCTCAAAACTTGTGAATAATAAACTTTGTCAAGCTCATCATAATCTTGATATGATCAATTGTATGCCCCTCTTTCCACAGATCCATTTATGTAGTAAGTATTCAGCAAATGCATTGTGGAATAAATAAATAAACTACTGGAGTCTATTTAGATTAACTTGAAGGGTGATTTGGATTAAATATGTTTATCTTAACAGCATGGAACTGTAAGTGATCAAATCTTCACTAAATTGAATTGTTTATAAAAATTGAAATTTGTTATATCAATTTGTGTAATAAAGTGTGGTGAAACTGACTCATAATTTCTTAGATCCTTCCCTTATCAAGTCAACCGGACAGATTAACAAATTGATGGAATATCTCAATCTCTTGAAATCAATGGAGCTATGATTAATAAAAAGGGAGGAAGGAATCAAGGAGTTTTTAACTAGATTGCTTTGCATTCTGAAATTATGTTTTCAAAATTCAAAGGCATAAATAATCATACAAATCTCAGGTTTTGACTATACGTGCCAAAAATTAGCAACAAAAGTAAAATATGTGCTCAATTATTCATGCTGTTTATTTCTACCGAATGAACTATTTTTATTTCACCCTTATTAATTGTGACATTATATTTATAACTTAATATTGCCTGAAGTAAGTACTGTATTACCTCTGAAAAATCTGGTCTTAAAAGAAGGAACAAGCAAAAACTCCAAATCCCGAATGACAAATAGATTAATTGAATGTGAGCATATGGGCCAAATGTATGAATGTTTGCAAACATTAAATTATTTGATATCTTGTGGGCAAAATAGTAAATCATTTTTTTCTCTTTTTGATTAAATAAAAAAATCCTTAGTTATGACAGTGTAAGTGCAGTATAATTCTTATTTGGCATGAAGTTTAAATATAAACTTAATTTTGAAATATGATATAAATCCTTAAGTTAAAAATGCATTATTTTCTTAAAAATCTAAAAAGCTAAGAGTAACCATATATGTTCATAAAGTTAGTTTTACCTCAACCCTTTTTATTTTTTATTTGTGACTACTTTCTCCAGTGTTGACGATACCATCAAAATCCATTGCCATGGGGACGCCTGGGTGGCTCAGTTGGTTGGGCAGCTGCCTTCGGCTCAGGTCATGATCCCAGCATCCTGGGATGGAGTCCCACATCCGGCTCTTTGCTCAGCAGGGAACCTGCTTCTCCCTCTGCCTCTGCCTGCCACTCTGTCTGCCTGTGCTCACTCGCTCTCTCTCCCTCTCTCTCTGACAAATAAATACATTAAAAAAAAAAAAATCCATTGCCATGAAGAAGCAGAACTGACTACAAAAATAGCTAGAGTGTTCTCCATGTTCTACTTAGAGGAGTCATCTTTAATCTCCTGAATTTAAAATGATGACTTTCAAAATTGAAATCTTAATTTGATTTTAATTCAGAATTCGGAACTCAGGGAAATTAAAAATTTTGACTCTTGGTGACTATGTCGCTGTGACTGGTCAATCAAAAAAACCTTAATCCTGGACATGGAGTTAATCTAAATTATTATTGGACAGAATTGAATATATAATCAAAGTCATTGATCTACTAGCTTTAGGTGGACGCAGCCAAATAGTAACTTTGTCCGTTAAACATTTAGAGCAGTTTCTATTGAAACATCTTGATTTCCTGAGTTTTGTCCTTGAGAACAGTTGAAACTTATTGGACTGTAAAAGCAAAATTACCTGGAGCAGAAGGTATTTTTAAACACATGTTTTCCCAAAGTAGGCAGCTGCTCACTGCATGGATTCTTTGAGCACTGCTGTGCTCAGCAGTTAACTTTCTTTACTTGAAGGTAGCAGGGCAAGAAAGACAACCTCAACACATAGTTTTTCTATTATTTTTACTATGTTCCGAGTACTATCAAAGGGCTGATATTGACAGCAAAGGAATTATCTAAAACTCTTGAAGAAAAGGGAAGTTCTTTCTCTTAGGTGAAAATATTAGCAAATCTTCATAGTCACTTTGGTATTTGTCTAAAGAGTAGCAAAGAAAGTCTATATTGTCTCTACAGAGAAAGGGAACTTTGTAGAAAATTTCTTTTTCTTTAGTTGTTTTAGCACTTGTATTTTAAATATTAATTTGTACTTTCATTTATGCAATAATGCACTGACATTGTAACATTGAATATAATTAAGTCAAAATGAAGATAATGTTTGTATTCTTATCACATATTCTGCCTTTGTACATATGGATGTGTAAATGCACCTATTAGCTAATTGCTTATAGAAAATGTTAATGAATGCTAACACTTTTCATAGCTATGCAAACCTACTGTCACATATGATAATTAGACTAGGCTACAATTATTGATCACCATCTAAAATTTATGTAGCATCCAAATGTACTACTCCATGATTTAATGTAGCATTTGAGACTTGTATTTAATAGGTGTTTATAATTAGGAAGATAATCTTTTCAAGTTGAAGTCCAGAAGGTCCTAAATTAGTTTGAGTGAAAGAGGAGAATTTTTGGATAAACAGAGGAAAACAAATTCCAAGTTGGGATACCAGAGAATCTAACCATCAACCAAACTAAGATTGCTCCTCTCCACAGCCAAATAAGGAAATGACTAGACATTTATTTTTGCCATCTCTGACATCCAGTCATCAAGAGTATAATGCCTTCCTGCTGGACAAACATGAAACATGTGTGGAGCTATACTGATTTATACATGCTGCCCTTAAAACCTAAGACTGCTCCTCAAAGGTGCCTTCCCAGGAAATTCCCTTGTGAGTGAATGGCAGGTAACTAGACTCAACCCAAGACTAACTCGTTCTCCAATTATGTCTTTCTTTTGGTATGACCTCCAATTCTCATCTTAGTATTTCCTTCTTTAGTCTTTTTGAAATGTGTTTAGCTGACACACAAACAACATTTCTTTCAGTTGGTGGTGGCTCTCACACTATGGAGAAATAAACCTTTACCAAACTCTTAATGTCCATGAAAAAGTGTTGTTATGCCTTCGGTGGTTAATATTGATATACAATACAATGATTTAGTTGTGGTTCATTACACAGAGAATGAGGGGTTACCTGATTTGGCAGGCAGAACAGTGGTCTCCCAAAGATGTTCACATCCTAATCTCTGAACCTATGAATATGTTGCTACAAGTGGTAAAAGGAACTTTGCCAATACGATGAAAAACCCTGGATAGGAACATTATCCTAGATTGTCTCGTTAGGCCCAGTATAATCACAAGAGTCTTTAGAAGGAGGAGTTAGAGGGCCAGAATCAAAGAGATGTGACAATGGAATCAGAGATTGAAATGATGTGTATTGAATATGGAGTATATAGAAGGCAGGCAGTCTGTAGATGCTAGCAAGGAAATTGATTCTTACTTAAAGCTGCCAGAAAGGAATGCAGTACTATGGGCACCTTGATTTTAGCCCAATATGACCCATCTTAGACTTCTGATCTCCAGAACTGTAAGATGATGATGATGACGATGATATTGATGATGACGATGATAATGATAATAAATTTATGTTATTTTAAGCTACAAGTGTGGTAACATGTCAAAGCAATAATTGGAAACTAACACACCCCATACAGAATATTCTATGCAGAAAATAGGAACTAAGAAATTTTATTGAAAGAATTCCCCAGTGACACTGGATGAGATAATAAATTCAGAAATGAGGGGCACCATGGTGGCTCAGTGGGTTAAAGCCTCTGCCTTCAGCTCAGGTCATGATCTCGGGTCTTGGGATCCAGTCTCCCATTGGCTCTCTGCTCAGCAGGGAGTCTGCTTCCTCCTCTCTCTCTGCCTGCCTCTCTGCCTACTTGTGATCTGTCTGTCAAATAATAAATAAAATCTTTTAAAAAAATTCAGAAATGAATTAAATTGCTAAGCCATACTCCTCTGCACATAAATATTTATTTATTTATCCCAGGATTTATTTATTCCAGTAGCACTTTTTCCCCCACTGGTGAGTCTTTGTGAACTCTCATGATTTTCTTTTAACTTGTCTCAATAATTGTGTCCCTTGTAGTCCTTGAGATTGGAAACAGGTGACCTCCTCTTTAGTGATCTTATCTAAGAATTAATGGGAAATATACTACTGATTTATTTTTATCTTTAAATTTGTGGATGATACGGAGAACTAATCTTGTTATGCAATGTATAAGCATTTTGAGATTTTTCTATACACATTCTTACAACTACTTATAACTTCACTCTACAGATGTAACATGGACACCTATAAATGTCATAAATCTCTTACATCAGAGACTAAATCTCTGTAATTTATGCACTTTCCCAAATCTAAGTGGGCAAGGTATTCTCTTCTACAATGGGACAAGAGTGTCAATCTAAACAGTAATCTCTTAGAAATACAAATGGCAATGTCATAAAATCCCAAAACACTAATGACTCTTTAATCATGCTATTAAGACCTAATTTACATTCTTCTTATCTTTGGTCCTTTGTAATCAGTACTTAAAAAAAAAAAACCTAAATAAAAGAAAAACTTTTAGACAATAGGCTTTCATTTCATAATGTATTATTTATGTCTTACCTGATTTTTATGTCTAAATCCTTCAGAATTATTTTATTTTGTTACCAACTGCTCATGCCACTTGAATTTCAAGCATATCTTTTTCAACATCCAAGAGCCATGGGGAAAATACCAAAGCAATTTATTACCTTTAATAACTATTAACTTTATTTATATTTCAATAGAATAAAACCTCATTTTCAAAACTAGTTTTTCTACTTTAGAGCTATGTACAATGGATAAATGAATTTACAATTAAGTAATTATTATGAAGAGATCTAAATGACTAGTGACTATTCATCAATCAGGAAAGATAATTATATTAGTGCCTTATAGCTGTGGAAATAGTTTCCAAATTACACCAAAATTATTGGCTTAAAAACAACATAAACTTCTTTTCTTATAGTTCTATAGGATAGAAGTCTGACATGAGGTTCCCTGGGCTAACACCAAAATCTTTTTTCTGGAGGTTCTAGGAGAAAATGTGTTTCATTGTATTTTCCAGTGTTTAGGGGTTGTTTACATTCCTTGGTTATATCCTCCTTACTCCCTCCATCTGCAAAGTGACCAACACTGACTGCATCTCTGACCATTCTTCAATATTCACATCTCCTGCTGAGTCTAGCCAGGGAAATTTTAATTTTCAGAACCTATGTAATTAGATGGTCCCTACTTGATCATCCAAGATCCTCTCCTCATCTCAAGGCCTCCACTTAATCACATCTGCAAAGTCCTGCCTAGTACGTAAAGTAACATGTTCACAGGTTCTACGGTTTAGAGGGTGAATGATTTTTTTTAATTTTGTAAATTTTTTATAAACATATAAAGTATTTTTATCCCCAGGGGTACATGTCTGTGAATCGCCAGGTTTACACACTTCACAGCACTAACCATAGCACATACCCTTCCCAATGTCCATTACCCCACCCCCCTTTACAATTGCACCCAAAATTATAAGATACCTAGGAATAAACCTAACCAAAGAGGTCCCCCCTCCCCCCAGCACCCCTCAGTTTGTTTTGTGAGATTAAGAGTCACTTATGGTTTGTCTCCCTCCTGATCCCATCTTTTTACTTTTCTTCTTTTCCTACACCCCCAACCTCCCACGTTGCATCTCCACTTCCTCATATCAGGGAGATCATATGATAATTGTCTTTCTCCGATTGACTTATTTCACTAAGCATAATACCCTCGAGTTCCATCCACGTCATTGCAAATGGCAATATTTCATTTCTTTTGATGGCTGCATAGTATCCCATTGTGTATATATACCACCTCTTCTTTATCCATTCATCTGTTGATGGACATATAGGTTCTTTCCATAGTTTGGCTATTGTAGACATTGCTGCTATAAACATTCGGGTGCACGTGCCCCTTCAGATCACTACGTTTGTATCTTTAGGGTATATACCCAGGAGTGCAATTGCTGGGTCATAGAGTAGTTCAATTTTCAACTTTTTGAGAAATCTCCATGCTGTTTTCCAGAGTGGTTGCTCCAGCTTGCATTCCCACCAACCCTGTAGGAGGGTTCCCCTTTCTCCGCATCCTCGCCAGCATCTGTCATTTCCTGACTTGTTAATTTTAGCCATTCTGACTGGTGTGAGGTGATATCTCATTGTGGTTTTGATTTGTATTTCCTTGATGCCGAGTGATGTGGAGCACTTTTTCATGTGTCTGTTGGCCATCTGGATGTCTTCTTTGCAGAAATGTCTGTTCATGTCCTCTGCCCATTTCTTGATTGGGTTATTTGTTCTTTGGGTGTTGATAAGAGTTTGATAAGTTCTTTATAGATTTTGGACACTAGCCCTTTATCTGATATGTCGTTTGCAAATATCTTCTCCCATTCTGTCAGTTGTCTTTTGGTTTTGTTGACTGTTTCCTTTGCTGTGCAAAAGCTTTTGATCTTGATGAAATCCCAATAGTTCATTTTTGCCCTTGCTTCCATTGCCTTTGGCGATGTTCCTAG
>PISX010034894.1:0-13675 GCA_004024625.1 Mellivora capensis
TTCTGGAGCATGGAAGGAAATGTGAGTCAGCATGTGCTTCTGCAACAGTCCTGGCATTGTGACATGATGCCCTTCAGTCTCTCCCTGCCTCATGCTCACTTCGCTCCCAGGTAGCACTTCACTCATTAGCTTCTTTACCTGGTGACCCAAACCAGACCTCCATTTCTGGGGTCATTGAGACCTTTATGGTCCAGCCAGTGTGGTATTGCTACTGCCTCATTAATTTTGATAAGATATAGAATGTAAGGAGGCCAAGACTCAGGACCCCCTGGTAACTGGAATGGGTGCCTTCTGCCCATCCCATGACCCCTTTCCCCCCAACTTGCCCAGGGATTTGCAGAGACTGGGATACCAGAAAGCAGTCTCAGCCTCCATGCAGTGGGGCCACTGTTGTGCCTGCTGATGGAAGCAGACCTCCCGTGGGTCTGACAATGTCCAAATCCAGGGTCCTCAACTCAGTGGCAAGAAGAAAAGTACTCATGAGCGTGTGATCACACAGTTCATAAGTGAAAGCAACAGCGGTTGCTAGTTCAAGTTGTAACCAGGTACTATAAAATAGTATGCCGAGGGATCAGCCAGGGCACAGCCTGGGGCACTGACAGTCCAGCTTAGCTGCCCCAGACATGCCCCCCTCCCCCGTCCAGCCAGCGGGGCCACTGTCCCCACATGCTCCAGTAGCCACCAGAGAAGTCTACTGTCACCATGACAAAATGCCTCTGCTCCTTTATCTTTGCCCCGTGTGTTCCTGATTACATCTTGGGTTGGGGGATCGCATTTGCTGAGTGCAAGGCTTGTGCCTCCTAGCTGGCCATCAGAAGTGCCAACAAGGTAGGATCTGTCCCCTCATCCATTACCAGCATGAAGTCATGACTCCAGAATATAACAGTCGGTCGTGCAGTTGGCAAGTTCATTCCTGATTCCCAAACAGTCCACAGAAGCAAGCAGGGAACTCTGAGCACTTCCAGCCATGTGCTCTCAATTTTCTTCTTAGTACTCATGAGACAGACTCCAAGGGGCTCACATGGTTCATTCCCAGCAGAACCGGAATTAAGATCACACCTTGAGAACATGTGAACACCACACAAGCTGGTTATTCAGGTCATGTTGCAAAAGCAGAATCATTACAGGGTTTTCTTCCGTGACAGTTGGCAGAGAAAAAGCACATGGAAACAGCTCTCTGCATCTCCCCCTGAGCTCATGAAAAGCACTTGGACACCCAGACAACTGCGGTTAGGTATTTTAGGGAAAGTACTCAAAATAGGAAAGAGTAATCCTCCCCCATGTTAGGTCAAGCAGAGTTTCCTTCCTAAGCTACTTTTTAAATCATTTTGATCCCCCTAAGAAGTAGTGGGACAGAATCATAGCATATGTGAGCCGAATGGGCTCTGGGCCCAGCCGGTCATGACACAGATGGAGGATCCAGCCTCGGAGGCCAGCTGCCTGGTGGGCTCATCCCAGACCTGGTTTCCAGGCACTGTCTCAGGCCCACACTGATCCAACGTCCACCGCTTGCCCAGCATCACATTAGAGGTTACAGTGACATAACAGTCCCCTATTCTGCCCTGTTACGGAAGGTATTTTCATGACTTTATTAGTGGGAATGCATTAAAAGAGCATTTAAAAAAAAGATTTAATTTATTTATTTGAGAGAGAAAGAGAGCATGAGTGGGGAGAGGGAGAAGTAGGCTTCCTACCGAGCAGGGAGCCCGATGTGGGACTCAATGCCAGGACCCCAAAATCATGACCTGAGCCGAAGGCAGGTGTTTTAACTGACTGAGCCCCCAGGTGTCCCTAAAAGGGCACTTTTAAAGCAAATCTTCCTGAATGTAAATATGAACATGTGAATGTTTTTGGTCTTGAGCACTCAGTAACAACAACTCTGAGGACCAAAGGGGTACACTTAAAGTGGGGAAAAAACGACCCTCTCCTTTCTCCATAAAAATGGGTCTCAGAGTAACTGGGCTTACAAAAGCTTGGAATAAAAAGGCTGGTGATGAAAAATATGTGATTGAGATCGCTCCAATTAGAGACTTCTAAAATATTTCTCTTTCTTCTGACTAAAGTATTTTAAGCTGCCGAGAAGCTCGTTAGCTGTAATGGGACTCATTGAGGGCTGATTCTTGGGAGAGAGACAGACCCAGCCTGCTGTCAGGCACGTGTGTGGGGGATGCTGTCCACAGTCCCAAATCTGGCAGAGAGCACACAGGCGTGAAGCCAGTGTGTGAGGACACAGGGGGACGTAGGGGGAGGAACAGAGGGTGGCTCTCAGGGAAGATCACAGGTCAGGGACTGAGTAGTCTTGGACTTGACGCAGTCCCCAGTCCTGGGCGAACTTGGAAACGTCACCGAATCTCTTCAGAATCTCTCAGAAAATGTCTCACCATGCAGGCTTAATTCTCCACCAGGTCTGAAACTGTTTCCAGCAGTGAATCCATTTACCTCAATTTACTCTGTAAACTTTTTATACTCTTTATTTAATCTCAGGAGCATTGGACTTGTCAGTTATCTTGACATCAGAGCTCTGCAAAATTGCCTAAATTAATGAAAAATTCCATATGGCATGATACCATGTATCTTAAGAGACTGCTTTTCTGTCCTAACATTACTCATTGATTACTAGATTTATGTGCACATGGTTAACCTGACTCAAAAATGAGCTAATATTATTCAGTAGAGTAATATTTCTAATGCAGTGTGTCAAAAGTTACATTAAATTCTTCCTTAAATATAGTCTCCTTATAAAAATCATGCTTCTCTTATTATGTTACCAATGATAAAATGACTGTCTCAAAGTTGAAATGTCTTGAACAAGTGAGCATTCTCAAAAAAAAGACTTCTATATAGACTTTTTCTTATTTTAGCACATTACTTTTTACAATGTTTTGTTTTGAAATAATTAGGGACTGCCAGGAAGTTGCAAAAGTAGAGCAAAGAGGCTCAATATAATCTTCATTCATTTTTCCCAACTGGTTATATCTTACTAACAATAGAACACTGTCAGAACCAGGAGACTGACATTGGTACAACACACAGATGACGCATATTGCCTTCACCCCAGGCATGTTGCCTTTACCCCATCTGGATACACACTTGATCCATCACCACGAAGATCTTCCCCCTGCCTCCCTTTCCCAGTCACACACACCTCCTCAGCCCACCCCATCCACCAGCCCTACAAACTGGCACTCACTCGTCTCCTTTTTTTGTGTGTGTGCCATTTCTTCATTTCAAGAATGCTATATAAATGTACTCATTCACTGCGTGCCCTTCAAAATCCAACTCTAAGATGAGCTTTTTTCATTCAGCATTGTGTCTTTGAGACCCACCAGTGTACCTGCACGTAGCAACTGTCCATGCATTTGATTGTGGAATAGTGGTCCACAGTATCGATACGCTATGCTTTGCTTAACCATTAGCTTATTCTAAATAGTTTCTTAAAAATTTGGTTGATTCCAGTTTATAGCTATTAAAAATGAAGCTGCCATAAACAATGATATGCCAATGGGTGCAGGGATTTAAGCTGTAATTTCATTTGGACAGATGCCTAGGCGTGCAATCACTGGCACAAACCTCACTTGGACACAGTGTATAATTCTTTTGTTATATTGTCAATTTTTACTTGCTAAGGTTTTGTTAAGGATTTCTACATCTATGTTTACGAGCACTATGGATCTACAGTTTTCCTGTACAGTCTAGGGTTTTTTTTTTAAATCATATTTAAATTTCATTTAGTTAGCATGCAGTGTTATGTTAGTTTCAGGTGTACAGTGCAGTGATTCAACATTCCCATACAACACCTGGTGCTCATCACAAGTGAACACCTCCATCCCCACCCCTGCTTCCCCCACACACCCCAACCTCTCCCTTCCGGTGACCATCCCTGTGCTCCCCGGCTCCCATCCCTGCTTCCCCCATGTACCCCAACCTCTCCCCTCCGGTGACCATCCATGTGTTCTCCAGAGTGAAGAGTCTGGTTCTCAAATCAAGGTAATACGAGCTTTATAAGATGAATTGGGAACTATTCCCTCTTCAACTTTCTGGAAGGGATTTTGTAGATTGGTGCTAATTCTTCTACAAATATTGGTAGAATTCTCCAGTGAAAACATCTGGGCCAGGAGATTTTGGTTTCGGAAGTTTTTTCAATTACGGATTAAATGTCTTTAATAGATTTTGGCTATCCGAATGATGTGTCCTATATTGGATGAGCTGTGCGAACTTCTCATTTATGTTGGGGGTTTATTGAGAATTGGTCTATTTTCTCTAAATTATCAAATGTATGTGGGTGGAGGCATTCACAGAATTTTCTTATTACCATTGTCATGTCTTCAGGGTCTGTAGTGATGCCCCAAATTCCAGATATGGATAAATTGAGAGTGCTCTCTCTCGCTTTCTCTCTCTGTCTTTTTACCAGTTACTAGAAGTTTGTCAATTTTACTGATCTTTTCAAAGAATCCGCTTATTGCCTTTGCTTTACTCTATTTTTCTTTTTTCTATCTTATTCATTTCTGCTTGTATTATTCCCTTCCTTCTGCTTGCTTTGGTTTTATTTTGAGACTCTTACTGTGGTTATTCCCCCACTTCTGGAAGGTATATTTGGAATCAACATAACTTAGCAGCTAGCAGAATCCTTATCTATGTCCCCTTACCTGGGGAGTGACTCTACGGCTACAGGAGAGGCCAAGTGGGAGCCACTAGAACCACTGCATCTACCTAGGAAAGTAGAAAAGCAAGAGAACCACTACCTCCCTGGAGGGACTGGGGGCTTCTGCACACCCATCAAGGACATTCTATGTGGCCTGTGGAATGGCAGTGGATTATTGTATCCTTAACGAGACAGTGATTCCATAAGGCAGCTGCCGTGAGAGATGTGGCTCCGTCGCTTGAGTGATTTCCCACATCCTCTGGTACCCAGCAGGCAGCCATTGATCCAGCCAATGTCTCTATCTCCATACCTGTCCATCAGGCCCACACCAGGGGCAGATTTCTCAATTGGCAAGGCCAATGATACATCTTCACTGTCTTACCTAAGGGCATATCTCTCTCCAACCTCATTTAGTTCTCAGAGGTCATGATGGCCTCTACTTTCCACAGGACATCTCACTAGCCCATTATGCTAATGACATTATGTTTACTGAACCTCATGAGAAACAAGTAGTAACTTACTACTCTAGATTCACGTGAGACCTTTGTGTGTCAGAAGTGGGAAATAAATGGGACAAAATGCAGAGGCCTTTTACCTTGGTGAGATTTCTAGAGGTCCAGTGGTGTGGTGCGTGATGAGAGATCCCGTCTCAGATGAAGGCAAGTTGTTATTATATGTGACTCCTCCCACAAACCTGAAAGAGGTGTGATACCTGGTGGCCTTCTTTGGATTTTGGAGGCTACATGTTCCTCGTTTGAGTATGTGACTCATGCCTTGTTGCTGAGCCACACAAAAATCTGCTAGTTTGGAGTGAGTCCCAGAACAAGAGAAGGGTCTGCAGGAGGTCCAAGCTGCTGTCTGAGCTGGCCGGCTGCTCAGGCCTGTGATGCTCCCTTTCGGCTGTATGGTGCTTGAAGAGCCAGGGGGAGAGAGGGTTGCTGTTCGGAGCCTTTTGAAGGCCCTTCTAGGTGCATCAAAGAACAGGCCTTGAGGATTTTGGAACAAGGCCCTTCTATCATCCACTAGACAACTACTCTCCTTCTGAGAAACAGCTCTTTGGCAGCTTCTGGGCCAAGAGATTAAACACTTGACCATGACCATTAAGTTACCAGGTGACCTCAGCTGTCCACCATGAACTGAGCACTACCCTACTCACAAAGCCACAAAGTGGAGCTTGCACAACAGCACCCCATAATCCAAGGGGAGTAGCATATATATATGATCAGTACAGAGCAGGTTCTGGAGGCACACATAAGTGACATGGAGACGTGACCCAAATACCAGTGGTACCCACTCCTGCTACGCTGCTTTCTCTCTCCATGTGCACATAGGGCCTCTCGCGGAGTTCCCTATGATAGATTGATAAAGAAAGGGAAGACACAGTCCTGGTTTATAGATGATTCTGTTTACTCTATAGACCCAACAGTGGGCTGTCACAGCACAACAGACCCTCTCTGGGACATCCCTGTGGAACTGTAGTGAAGAGAATCCTCCCCATGGACAGAACTTCAGGCAGTTCACCTGGTTGAAAGACAAATTCCTAGAAGGAGAAATAGCCAGACATGTGGTTTTATACTGGATCGTGGACTGTGGCCAGTGGTTTAGCTGGATGGTCAGGGACCTGAAAGGCACAGGATTGGAAAATCAGTCATAAGGAAATATGGGGAAGAGGAATACAGATAGGCTTCTCTGAATGGGTCAGAAATGTGAAGGTATTTGTGTTCATGTGAATTCTCAGCAAAGGGTAACCTCCGCAAACGAGGATTTTGATACTCAAGTACATGAGATGATCCATTCTGTGGATACAAGTCAGCCTGTCTCCCCAGCCACCCTCATCATTGCCCAAGGAGCTTATCGACTGAGTGCCCAAGGTGGCACGATGGAGGTAATGCCTGCGCTCAGCAATGTGAACTTCCATGCACCAAGGCCAACCTGGCCATGCTCACCACAGAGTGCTTAATCTTCCAGCAACGGAATCTAGCACGTCTCCAATATGGCCCACTCCCCCAGGCGATAAGCCAGCTGGTTGGTAGCATTGATAACACTGGATAGCTTCCATATGGAGGAGCAGCATTGTGTGCTTACTCTAGACACTTGCTCAGGATACAGATTTGTCTTCCCCACATGGACACTTCTGCCAAAACTATTATCTCTGGACTTACAGAATGCCTTATCCATTGGCATGGTATTCCACACAGCACTGCTCCTGATCAAGAAACCCGTATCACAGCACACCAAATGTGGCGATGGGCCCACACTGGTGGAAGTCATGATCTTCCCATGTTCCCCACCATCCTGAAGCAGTTTGCTTAGTAGAACAATGAAATTTGAAAACTCAGTTACAGTGCTGCCCAGGTGGCTATAACTTGCAGGCAAAGCTTGTCCTTGGCCAGGGTTCTCCAGGGCGCCAGATATGACCTGAGTCAGTATTTGATATGTGGTGCTGCTTCCTCCACAGCCAAGACTCAGAGGTGTAGGAATCAATGGGTCAAAATGGAAGTAGGACTATTGTGACCCCTGCAAGCCTTTAGTGTTCCCATAACCTTATGCCCTGCTGTCCTTAGCTCCAAAGAGATGAATGCTTCCACCGGGAGACACAACAATTCCATTTAAATATGAGTTAACACCGCCATTCAGCCACTGTGGGCTCCTCATGCCTCTGAATCAACAGTCAAGGAGGTCAGTTTTATTGGCCCTGACCACCAAGGGGACTATTTGCAGACTACAAGTTCCACGATAAAGGTGAGGAGGTGTGTATCTAGAATATAGGGGGTCCCTTAAGGCAGCAATTGCAAAGCCTAATGCTCTGGGATTAGGTTCAATAGAAAACTTATAACAACCCAATCCAGGCACAACTGCCAGTGACCTGGCATTCAGGAATGAAGCCGTGGGCCACCCCACCAGATGAAGAACCACAACTGGCTGAGGTGCCTGCTCAAGGTAAAGGGAATACAGAATGGGTAAGGGAAGAAGGCACCGATACTGGCTACAATCATGTGACCAGGTACAGAAATGAAGGCCTGAAGTGTCTGGGGTATTTACTCTTTTTTTGTTATGAATGTGTGTGTGGGGGGGGGCTTTTTTTTTACTCTCTTATTATCACATAACATTAAGATGTATTGATTTTATATCCTAGTACATAAGCATTATTGATTTTACATTAAGTTTTATTACTCAAGGACTTTACCTCCTCTTCTGAGCATGGGGTTGGTGCATTTTCTGTTGAGTGTCAGATTGTTCTATCATGTTAGAGTCAGGTAGAATTATGACCTTCTTATTGTCTTTATTGGAGGATAAGTATGGGAGATTCATGTGTCATGTTGACCCAGGGTTTGTTATTTGTGATGGCTAATTTTATGTGCCCACCTGACTGGCCACACAGTGCCCAGATTAAACATTATTTCTGGGTGTGTCTGTAGTGTGTTCCAGATGAAATTAGTATTAAAATTGATGGACTCAGTAAAATTGATTGCTCTCCCCAGTGTGGGGGAGCCTCACCTAATCTGTTGAGGGCATGAGTAGAATAAGAGGCAGAGGAAGGAAGTATTTGCCCTTGCTTTTCACCGTTGAACTGGGCCACCTCATCTTATCTCCTGATCCTCAGACTAGAGTCTACATGACTGGTTTTCCTTGTCCCCAAGTCCTGGGTGTGGGGCTGAGTCACACCCAGCTTTCTTAGGTCTCTAGCTTGCAGGCAGCAGATTGTGGGACTCCTCAGCCTCCATTGTGTTGTGAGTCAATTCCCCATTACACGCATGCACGTGCACACACACACACACACACACACACACACCAGGCAAGCTCTTCTTCTTTGGAGAACCCTGACTAATACGACATGAAACCACCATCATAATCATACAGAATAGTTTCTGCTCCAAAATCCCCTGTGTTCTACCCGCTCACCCCCCTCTCCTCCCAAACCTCAGTCAGCCACTGATCTTTTTACTGTATCTCTAGTGTTGTCTTCCAAAGTGTCACAGAGTTGGAATCACACAGCATGTAGCCCTTTTAGATTGTCTTCTTTCACTTGGGAATATGCATTTAAGGTTCTTGCATGTCTTTTCATGGCTGGACAGGACATTGGTTTTTATCACTAAATAATATTCCATTATAGGAGTATTAGCACGGTTCTTTTGCCCACCCATTTAGGAAGGACATGTTGGTTGCTTCCAATTTGGGGAAATTATGAATAAAAGTTCTACACGCATTCATGCATAGGCATTTATGTGTATATACGTTTTCAACTCATTGGAGTATATTCCACAAAGTTTGATTGACAGATTACATGTTAAGTCTCTATTTAGTTTTCTTGAGAAACTGCCAAACTGTCTTCTGAATTGGCTATATCATTTTGTGTTCCCGCCAGCAGTAACTAGAGTTCCTGGGGTTCCCTATCCTCACCAACATTTGATGTCATCACCGTTCTGGATTTGGGGCATTTTAACTGGTGCATTGTGGTATTTTATTGTTGTTTGAAGTTATAATTCCCTAACCATGTATGACACTGAGCATCTTTGCATATGCTTACCTGACGTACTTGTATCTTCATTGTTGGTGTGTCTACTAAGATTTTTTGCCCATTTTTAAATCAGGTTGTTTTATTTTTTTTAGTGTTGATCCTTAAGAGCTCCTTGCATATTTTTATGAGTCTTTTATAAGATGTATACTTTACAAATATTTTCTCCCGCTCTTGCGTCTGTCTTCTCATTCTCTTGGTATTCATTTCTTTTCTAAGTCTCTAAAATTTTTATTTGTGGGTTTCTTTGCTATAAGATCCCTTGATTTTTGTTCAAGTTCACTGATTTTTTTCTCCAATATCTAGTCTGCAGTGAATCTCATCCTGTGTACTTTGTATCTGAGCTTTTTTCATTTTAATCTCTAGAAAATTGATTTGCATCTTTTATATGCTTCCCTTGCCTCTACTTCACAGATTCAATCCTTCCTGTAGCTTCTCAAAAATATGGACTATAGTTATAATATCTGTTTTAATTTCCTTGTTTAAAAATGCTTTAATCTCTCCATTTCTAGATCAGTGTTAATAGATGGTTATTTTTCCTTCTCATTGCAGTTCAATTGCCCTGCTTCTTGGCATGCCCCAAAATATCTAGTGGATGCCAGTCATTGTAATTTTTACTTTATGGGAGCTGAATACTTTAGTATTTCTATAAATGTTTTTGAATTTGGTTCTGGGATGAAGTTAAATTACTTAAAAATAATTTTATCCTTTTGGTCTAGCTTTCAAGGTTTTTTAGGTGGAGGTCTGACAATGTGTAATTTATGTTGCTGTGTTCCCCACTTTTCAGGACTGAGAACTATTCTGAGTACTCCTGTATTGAAGTTTTCCCATGCTGGCTGGAGATACCAGGCATTTTTCTCTCCCCTGTGTGAGTCCCAGGGATTTTTTTTTTAATTTGAAAGAAAGAATGCATGAACATGGGGAGGGGCAGAGGGAGAGGGAGATAGAATTCCAAGCAGACTCCACACTGAGCTTGGAGCCCTAGCAGGACTCCATCTCAGGACCCCAAGATCATGACCCGAGTCAAAACCAAGAGTCAGATGCTCAACAGATTGGGCCACCCAGGTGCCTCCCTTCTGATGCTTGGAGGTGGTTCTTTCCCCTGCCTTGGGAACTGTTCTTACAGGAGTATGCTGGTCTGTGCTTGTAAACTTCCAGACCTAGTTTCCACTCACCTCTGCCGCTTCCCATCCCTGTCCTCACTCTGCCACATTCACGCTGGGGTTTGTCCGGTTTCTAGAACATGCCTGGCTCTTTGCACCAGTTTTTATTCCTTCTACCTATAATGTGCTTCCTATGCCAGACTCAACTGCCTCCAACTGGCATCCAGCATGGAGCTCCAATATTGCCTTTTCTTATGCAAATATGATTCTCTAATTTTCTCTCAAATGCTGTTTCTTACCTTCAAATCATTTTGCGGTTTAAAATAACCAGTTTGTGTATTTTGTGTTTTTTTTTTAAATGTGCTTTCCTAAGTTGTCCTATCCAGCGGTTGATAATCACATAAGGACAGGAACTCTAAGTTCTTGTTTGGCACTGGACTTCTTTTGTCTTGGTGGACAGAACATTTGGTTAATATCTGTCTGATGTGGCTCTTTGGCTTGATCACTGATTAGAAGTCTGCATTTCTCAACTTTTGCTGTGGTGTAAGCCTTCTACTGTCTCCTTTGTGATATCAGCATATTTGCCATCCACAGGAATGCTTGTTATACGTTTATTATTCATTTTCTGCAAACTGGTGCCCTAGGTCTGCATTCGGTAATGATATTGAAGTGACAGTCCAACTTCATATGTCAGAATCTTCAGGTTTTCCCCCTCATTGGTTACAGAATTTTAAATGCTGTGGAAATAAATTTGCTAGAGGCAGAACTATATGTTTCCCGAAGAGATTTTGATATTAAACACTAATAATACATTTTTCCATTTTTTTCTGATTCTAAAAAAAAAGTCACTGTTCTGAAAGCCTTCATTAAAAAAACCTCCAGATCTTGAATCACTAGATTGTACACCCAAAACTAATAGAATGTTGTATGTTAACTACCAGGATTTAAAATAAAAACTTTGAAATCTTCCAAATCAATGAAAAACAAACTTGTCATTGAAATTTTAAAATTTAAGAAGATATTTTCTGTGTCAATTATGTTATTGCTCTGAACAAAATATCTTCTTATTACTGTATTTAATTTTGGCTGGGAATGTATACTAGTAATTGGCTTTTTAAAGGCATGTGAGAAATCACACTGGTTTAAAATATCTATTATTCCTATTACTAAAATTTAACTGCAAATAGGTTAGGAAACTATGGATGTAACTTAGATATAACACAATTTAATCAATGGGAAAGTACTTCTCAAATACCAAGTAAGCCACTTGGACCAACGCTTCTAGCTCTGGACTCCACTTATTTCTTTTCCTAAAGAAAGAGGGAAGATCCTTAAAGCAAAAATTTATCAATTTTTTCCACAATGCTGAAGAACATAGTTTCAGGATTATCTTGACTTTAGGGATTGTTCTTTTTTTTTTCTTAAAGGTTTTATTTATTTATTTGACAGAGACCACAAGTAGGCAGAGAGGCAGGCAGAGAGAGAGGGGGAAGCAGGCTCCCTGCTGAGCAGAGAGCCCGATGCGGGACTTGATCCCATGACTCTGGGACCATGACCTGAGCCGAAGGCAGAGGCTTTAACCCACTGAGCCACCCAGGTGCCCCAGGGATTGTTCTTTTTATAGGCGACAATGATGCCTTTTACTGGTTTTACTGGTATCAAAGAGACTTTGGAATTCCTCATTAGACCGTCCTCCCTTGGATGGGAAATGCAGCAGTGACTTCTCTGTTCAGTGTCCACCGTTCGTCTAGCAGGAGGCACACGGCTTGCTGTTCCTGATGGAGTCATTTCAGTCCTATCCAGATAGAAAAACTTAGATGCAATCTTGATTCCAGGAAGGAAGGGAGATTATAGAGGAAATTGGACTGAGTGAATCCTTTTTCCTCCCTCAAGGGGGATAAATGTGTTGATTCCAAACATGTGTGAAAACAAGTAAGCAAACACTTGCTATTTATGAACTCAAACTAGATGGGCTTCACATGCTGGTGGGAAAGGTCTGATTTGGGGATAATTCAGGACCTTTGGTCTAAAGACATCTTTCTTTTTTCAAAGCATGCTGTTCAGGAACCCACGTTTTATGCCAGATACTCTGCTAGATGTCAGAACCCATTTTCTACATGTAGATAACAGTGAGCATGTAAAATCTTCTTTTTTAAAAGATGTTATTTATTTATTTTAGAGAGAGGCAGATAGTGACAGAGAGAGCAAGAGAGAGCACAAGCAAGGGGAGGGGGAGAAGCAGGGGCCCTTGAGAAGGGAGCCAGACATAGGGTTCGATTCCAAGACCCCGAGATCATGACCTGAGCAAAAGGCAGACGTTTAACCAAATGAGCCACCCAGGAGCACCGAACCTATAAAATCTTGAGCTGGTATATGTTAGTAGTTAATATAATGTGACATTTTTCCAAGTTTATTTACAGTTTCAAGAGTTTGACCTGTCTCTTGTAGAAATCTATAAGGATGGGACGCCTTCCTCTTCCTCTTCCTCTGCCTGCCCCTTCCCCTGCTTCTGTGCTGCACATGTGCTTTCTCTCTCTGTGTCACATAAATAAATAAAATCTTTAAAAGACAAAAATTCTGTAAAGACTTTGAGAGGGACTTCATGGATAAAGAAGATGTGGTCCATATACACCATGGAGTATTATGCCTCCATCAGAAAGGATGAATACCCGACTTTTGTAGCAACATGGACGGGACTGGAAGAGATTATGCTGAGTGAAATAAGTCAAGCAGAGAGAGTCAATTATCATATGTTTTCACTTATGTGCGGAGCATAACAAATAACACGGAGGTCATGGGGAGATGGAGAGGAGAAGGGAGTTGAGGGAAATTGGGGGGGAGATGAACCATGAGAGACTATGGACTCTGAAAAATAACCTGAGGATTTTGAAGGGGCGGGGGGTGGGAGGTTGGGGGAGCCTGGTGGTGGGTATTATGGAGGGCACCATGGAGCACTGGGTGTG
Organism: Mellivora capensis; assembly: GCA_004024625.1. Classification (NCBI taxonomy): domain Eukaryota; kingdom Metazoa; phylum Chordata; class Mammalia; order Carnivora; family Mustelidae; genus Mellivora; species Mellivora capensis. The sequence continues at coordinate 13,225 of PISX010034894.1, forward strand.
CTGTAAAACTATGAATTCTCTTATGCTGAAAAGAAATTTAAATAATATTAAAAAAATAATAAAATAAAAGACAAAAATTATGTAAAGACTTTGAGAGGGACTACATGCAACTCCTTTGTATCCATGTCTCTGACTGTATTTTGTTTGGCTAGGCCAGCACCAGTATGCCACAGGCCACCTTCCTGCTCCTAACGAGGGTCTAGAGTCACCAGGTTATGCTACCTGTCTGACCTTGAAATCATCTGAGTGTGCAAATGAGACTTGCTTCAATCTCCTTCTGTGACAGAGGAAGAACTTAAAGCCCAACTATGTCAGAGACTTGCCAGAGGGGAGGGGACTGCTTTGCAACTTTCATGGGTGTCCTAGTTTCTTATGGAAGCTGTTGACAAGTCCATAAACTCAGCACCTTCAAGCAGCCAAAACTGGTGGTCCTATGGTTTTGGAGGTCAGA
>PISX010034895.1:0-13467 GCA_004024625.1 Mellivora capensis
TGGGGAGATGGAGAGGAGAAGGGAGTTGAGGGAAAATGGGGGGGAGATGAACCATGAGAGACTATGGACTCTGAAAAACAACCTGAGGGTTTTGAAGGGGCGGGGGGTGGGAGGTTGGGGGAGCCAGGTGGTGGGTATTGTGGAGGGCACGCATTGCATGGAGCACTGGGTGTGGTGTAAAACTATGAACTCTGTTACGGTGAAAAGAAATAAAAAAAAAAAAAAGAAAACTATAACCACATCCTCTCCATCCCCTCACTCCTACTCCCCCCAAACTTACCCTCAGGAGGCAGGGAAGAGAAAAAGGCAATGAATTACCCTAGTGTACCCTAGGTCACAGACCAGACTCAACTTTTTAGAGTTTGGGGGGGCACCCATTCAGCTGGAGATGTTAAGCTGACTTCAGAAATGAAATCATGTTTTTCCTCCTCATGTGTATGATGACATTATTGTTCTCTTCCATTAAATACTACGTATCACTAGTTTCAATGTTGATTTTGCTTTGTGTTGATATTTGGGTGGACTGAGGGGGCTGTTGAACTTCATGTTCCTTGCTGAGCCTTCTGTGTCCCCTAACCACACACACAGACACACATCTGGTGCATGTTGACTCATCTCTCTGGAACGCTTCTGAGCCCCCAGTGCCTGTCTGTCCCTGAATTTTGCAGGTTTGAAGGATTTGCATGTCAAAATATGAACTTCGGAAATTTTTGTTTGTGTAATTTACATTAGTGCCCTCCTGGGTCAGGGCTCCTCTTTGCCACACATTGCAGGTCTGAGGACAGTGAAGAAAGAGGCCATTTGTCCAAGCTTCCCACAGCCAGGACATTCCTCCAGGGCATCATTTTGGAGAGTCATTTGGACTCTCCATTTTGACAGTCATTTTGGAGATATTTGGGAAAAGAAACAAAATAGAACAAAAGGGCAAAAGAAATGAAATTTCAAATGAAGATTTGGTGGAGAGACTTTCCAAAAAGGTCTACATCAAAGAGAAGCTGGGAGGGAGTCATCCCTTCTCCCATGTTCTGGGAGATTTGACAGATTTAATGCAGGACAAGAATTGCTATTACCATTACAAGAATGGGTTTCATAGATGACAGAAATGCCTCTTGGTGTATTTGCTAGCATGTTCTCTGCAGATAGTATCTGTTCAAATATTCATGAGCTGGCAAATCTAATTTGCCATATGTTAAGTATATGTATATGTGATAGAATCTAAAATTTGTCCCTACTCCCCCCCCCCCATTTTTTAAAGGTTTACTTATTTATTTTTAGAGAGAGAGTGTGCTTACTGTGTGAGGGGCAGAGGGGGGAGAATCCCAAGCAGATTCCCTGCTGAGTGCAGAGCCAAGGTGATGAAGGTGGGGGCCTTGGTCTCATGACCCCAAGATCACAACCTGAGTGGAAACCAGAGTCAGGTGTTCAACCGACTGAGCTACCCAGGTGCCCCAACCTCCCTTTCTTTATTTTTTTAAAAGATTTTATTTATTTAATTGACAGAGATCACAAGTAGGCAGAGAGGCAGGCAGAGAGAGAGAAGGGGAAGCAAGCTCCCTACCGAGCAGAGAGCCTGATGTGGGGCCCGATCCCAGGACCCTGAGACCATGACCTGAGCCGAAGGCAGAGGCTTTAACCCACTGAGCCACCCAGGCACCCCCTCCCTTTCTTTAAAACATACATCTTACCAGTTAACGTTTGTGTCACAGTGTTTCAGGAAGTCGAGCTCAGAGGTTGGCAGGGGGTTGACGTTGTGGTTGTTTGCATCTGTATGCACTTGCGTGTGTGTCCTGACTATACCCAAACTCCTCCACGCAGGACTGCATTCACAAGATGGAATTGGGAGGGGGATAAATCATAAGAGACTCAATCTCAGGAAACAAACTGAGGGTTGCTAGGGGGTGGAGGGAAGGATAAGGTGGTTGGGTGATGCTGTAAATTGTGTAAGACTGATGATCCACAGACCTGTACCCCTGAAACAAATAATACACTTATGTTAATTAAAAAAATAAAAAAGCACTAGTAAAATTAAGGAAAAAAATAGTATGGGGCACATTTTCAGGGGATTTAGAGTTTCAGTGACATTTAAAGGAACAGCGATAGACAACTTGTAAATGTGTTTCCAATGTAAGGAAGAGAAAACCTGCATCTCTGTATGGGCTATGTACACGCTGGAACCCACCCAAGAAGACCCATCAGGGCAGAATTGTTGGGATATTCCACAGGATCATGGTAGTGGAGCGTGTGGCTCTTGACTAGGGCTGCGGGTGCTGCTGGAATCTCATGCTATACATGAGATTGTGTAGAATCAGCTGGAGGAGGGTTGAGAGTCAGAGAAAAATCAGTGGTGCAAGAATGGGTGGGTGGGGGGTTTGAACACAGGGAATGTAACATATTTCAAATGCAGCCCTGTAGCAGGGACTGTGTTCAAGAGTAACAGTTTTTTAGATAGCACCTTTTTGTTAGAGAGACCGTGAGGAGGCACCTGAGGAATCTAGGTGTGATATACACAGATGGACAGGCGAAGAAACATTGAAGGTAGTCCAGGTGTGACATGCAGATGGCTGGGCCAGAGTCCAGGGTACTGTCAAAAAGTTCCTGCCCAACTCCTGTTTCAAAGTTGTTAGGTGTTCTGGAAGCACTGACACTGAGCGTGTGCATGCACCTCAGATCCATGGTTTTCCAGAAGAAAAGCCATGGATTAAAGAAAATAAAAGGTTATTGACCAGGGCTTTAAAAAAACCTGGGTCATTCTCTTATGAGACATTTAGAGACCTCCCCCTGTGTGTCTGACTCCAACTTTCTGGATGCTACCACTCTTGGTAGTTACTAGAAGTGCCTCATCGACCATGGACACTGAGAAAGTCCCCTACCTCCACACTTTCTTTGATCCATCCATTTTTCTGGATCTCACATTCTTTTTTTTTTTTTAATATGTTATTTATTTATTTATTTGACAGAGAAAGAGAGATCACAAGTAGGCAGAGAGAGAGGGGGAAGCAGGCTCTCTGCCGAGCAGAGAGACTGATACGGGGCTCAATCCCAGGACCCTTAGACCATGACCCGGAGACCATGACCCGAGCCAAATGCAGAGGCTTTAACCCACTGAGCCATCCAGGCACCCCTGGATCTCACATTCTTGACTTTTTTTGTATCTAGGGCCTGCCTACCATGCTGGGTCTCAACTCTGGTGGACACTTGGGCATCCTCCTCAACAAGAGGATCAATGACTCTTACCTGTTAGGATGTTGTGAACATTTATATTATGAGAAATTAACTACCCACAAAGAAAAATAAGCAATCTGTTTCTGTGAAAATGATTGAACTCTATGAAACTATGTAAATATCTATTTCTGGAATCCTAGCAAATAGTCTGGAAAAATAGTCTACAATGTCAGAAATCAATTATTAGAGTTTAGGAATATCAGTCAGTGCTATCTAAATTATAGACTGACTAATCCAGAGCCTTTAACATGAAAATCTCACTTTCTTCTCCTTTTAGAGGTGGACACTATTTTTTTTTGATGATTAATATTTTGTTTAACACTGATCACCTTACAACAAGTTATGTAGAAAAACATGTTTGAATATTTTTAATTGCTGGGCAATAAAGTCTTATCTTCAAATAAATAAAGAACCCACGTATCCTTGAACCCATTTTTTCACCAATAACCACCAAATTTCTTAGCTTTCTTTTATAAAAAATACTCCCTGAAGGACTTACTTACACTCATGATGCATAAACAATGAATCTTGGAACACTGAAAAAATAAATAAAATTAAAAAAAAAAGAAATTATACACAACCTAAAAAAAAAAAAAAGTGGGAGGTAGAGGAGGACACTATTCTTTGATTCTGGGCACAGGGAAGACTGCCTTTCCTAAGAGAGATTAGGGAAATGGGCTGAGAGTAAGTGAGGCATTTCACTTCCCAGGCTGAGAATGTACAAAGCCCATAGTGGATTCTCTAGTCTCACTTCCCTTATCTTGGCACCAAGAAGGCCACATTTATAGCTCATAAATGAGAGATAAAAATGGGGGTCTGGAAGAGGACACAAGGGGACAGGAAGACACAGGACACAAGGTGGCCTTTAGGAAGATTGCCATGTTTATGAATACAGGCTATCCCATAGGAGCACTGAGAAGATCCCTCAACTTGTTCCCTTTCCTAAACTCAAGATAGATAAAGCTCCAAAATATGTGCATGCTGGAGGAAGGGAATATTTTTATTTCCCATTTGGATATTCCTTGAACTGTCACACTAACTGATTTGCCCTTTTGCTATTGGATCTGAGAAAAGGGCTTGATGAGAGATGGGAGTGATAATTTGGCTTAGTAGGAAGAGGAGCAAGGATCTTCCTCAGAGTAAGGGAGCTGGAGTCATGTAGGCAGGTGAGATGAGATTGCAGGTTTGCTGGTGATCACCTCAGTGCTGGGAAAGAAGGTAGATCCAAAAGTAGAGCATTTTCTCGATGTGCCACCAGGCAGAGACAGCTGAAGGGCACATCATATCTTACAGGGATCACTTTATACATAGGGTAGCTGCCAAGGATTCAGTTGTCAGTGGGTCTTGTTGGGGATCCGTCCTCATCAATTCTACAGAAAATGAACTAATTTCAGACAATTATAATCAATAAAAACACAGCCAGTGTCTCTCCCTCACCATGTTCTTGCTTATATAATGGATTAGCTGGTATAACTAACACAGCATACTCAACATGAGCAGAATCAGGTAAGGAAATATCATTTTCAACCTCTTCCTCCTCTTTTCAACTACAGAGGGGCAAGCAGTTGAAAGGGGTGATGTACCAGAAACTCTGCATGCCTGCCCCTCCAGCAACAGGAACTGTGCATGCAGCAGGGCAGTGCTGGGAAGAATAGAGGGTCATTTTAATGGACTATGAGATTGACATGTTGGTCAGATTGTTTTAATAGTTAAAAGTGGCTAAAAATAGAGAATCATACTGAAACCCCAATAAGGGAAATAAGTGGAGAGAAAGGGGGAACTTGATGGAACAAATTAATGTAATAAAAATTTCTGGAAAAATATCAGCTACCTATGTATTTCAATGGGATTTTCCAATAAAAAATTACTTGTTTTATTAATCTATTATCTGTCTATTATCTATCTACCCATCTATCATCTGTCTATCTAACTATCATCTATCTATCTGTTCAATATTCTCCGCAGTAGAGTGTAAGCATCCTGAGATTAAAGGACAGTCTGTTTTATTCACTAAAGTATATCTAAGTCTCAACCAGTACTGGTACTAGGTGAAACCTGATACATATTTGCTATATAAATGCTATGAAATTCTCCTCTGGATCTTTCCTATCCCTACTATTGATTACTACAAATTATGAAAATGGGTAAACAGTTTTGCTAACTTCACTGGAAACAACAAAAATAGAAACTAAAATGCACTGTGATAGGTGCTTTATGAGAACTGACCCAACTATATCCCACAAGAATGCTGAGGCAGGTGGGTGTGAGTCTTACCGTACAGATGAGAGAAGTAGAGCTAATTGAGGTAAGGATGTAGCAAGTCACAAGGGCAAGTCCAGGATTTAAACTCAAGTCCCTAGGCTCTTAATCCCCTCTTTATATCTTGAGTATTCATCAATCACTTTCTCATTCTTATCGTTTTTATTTTAATGAGATTCATTACATTTTCTCTGGAAAAATTAAGTTTTTAGACTATTGGATTATTTTAGATGAAATAAAAATCAAATATACTCCCTTTCCTCTTAAAAGTAGAGTAGGAGTTCTACTTCTGCCTCTGAAATGTTGACTGCTATGGGAATTGAGTTTTATATTAATTACCTATTGCTGTGCAACAATATTACCATGAACTCGGCAGGCTGAAATAACACCTTTATTACATCTCAGCTTCTGTGGATGGGTCAGGTGTCTGGGCAGGGCTTAGCTGGGCCTTCTGCTTTAGAGTTTTACAAAGTTGCAATTGGCTGTTGGCCAGACCAATTGTCTCATCTGAAGTCTGACCGGGGAACTATCCACTTTTTAAAAAAAAATTATTTTTATTTCTTTTCAGCGTAACAGTATTCATTGTTTTTGCACCACACCCAGTGCTCCATGCAATACGTGCCCTCCCTAAAACCCACCACCAGGCTCCCCTAACCTCCCACCCCCCGTCCCTTCAAAACCCCTCAGGTTGTTTTTCAGAGTCCATAGTCTCTCATGGTTCACCTCCCCTTTTAAACACATTATTTTTTGAAAAGGCCAGTTCCTTGCATGCTGCTGACTTGAGTCCTTCAATTTCTTGTTGGCTTTTGGCCAGAGGCCATCCCCAGCTCCTTGACATGAGGTCCTCTCCAACTGGTAGATCACAATATAGCAACTTATTTTGGCAAAGCCATCAAGGTTTCTTAGGGACATGAGTATTACAATCTTATGTAACATATACATGTAATTGCATACAACCCGTCATCTTTGCTACATTCTGCTGGTTAGAAGGAAGTCACAGGAGCTATCTACACTCAAGGGCACGAACACCCTGGGAGTCATGGGAGGATGTGGGAGTCATGGAGGTCATCTGAGAGTCCTGCTGCCACACTCTTCCACCACAGACAACTAGAAAATCAGAAAAAATATAGGGACCAGCTCTTTCAGACATTGGACAACAGCTAGCACAAGAGTATGATCCCCTGGGACAAAGAAACAAGGTACACCCTGTGGTTGTCTTGGCTGACTGCCTAGAGGTAGTTGCCAGAACAGTGTATAGATGAGTCATTCTACTCAGTTGAAGAGAAAGATGAACATTTGTAGGGACCAAAGCTGCTAGGGTTTGTGGGCAAAGTACCAAAGAGGAGGGACTTACACAGAGCAAACTCTGAGGATCTAAAAAGGAATCCCTTCAAGTCTTAGGCTGAATACTGGCTTGTGTGGGCACAGTGTACCTGTCCAAAGGGCTGAAAAGCAATTAGCCAAACAATTCCCAGAGCTTTCACAGGACTGGGAAGAGTCTGTGTTCCCTCTTGCAAGAGGGAGAGAGCTCATAATACATAGAAAACCAGACAGAGTCCTAAGCAGTATCACACCTTTGTTGACTGAACTAAGCTAGTTGACTAAACTTGGCTCTAGACTAAAGGTCGCTCCAGATTGCCCTAACAAGGCTTAAATCAAGCTTTAAAATTTCCTAGGTAACCTGTGTGCCTAGTTCCTTTGAAAGAATGCAGTGAAATTCAGTAAATGGCAACATTAAAGTCACAACATCTGGCGTCCAATTAAAAAAAACTCATAAAACATGCAAAGACAAAAAAAAATGACCCACAACCAGGGAAAAATCCATTTAATGAAAACAAACCAGAAATGATAAAATGAGAGTATTAGCAGATGAAGATCTTAAAACAGCTATTATAATATGCTCTAATGCTCAGAATGTAGATGAAAACATGGATGTGATGAGGAGAGAAATCAAAGATATTAAGAAAGACCCAGATGGAACTTCTGGAGATTAAAAAATAACAATATTGGAAATAGAATGCACACTTGATTGGATTAACAGCACACTAGATACTTTAGAAGGAATAATAGGAAAAATAACAGGAATCCTGAGTACACAGCAATAGAAACTATGCAAAATGAAGCACACAGAGAGAAAAAACTGAAAAAAGTCTCAGGAATTTGTGGGATTATATCAAGTGCACTAACATATGGGCAATTAAAATATGAGGAGAAGGAATACCAAATAAGAAACAATGGCTACACATTTTCCACACTTGATGAAAACCATAAAACCATGAATCCAAGGAACTCAGTGAAACTTGACAGAAAAAAAAAGCCACAAATAGCCTTTCACCTCTGAAAGAAATTGAATTTATAGATGAAAACATTCCAATAGAGAATAGGAAACTCTCCATCCAACAAGCTTTAGTGGTGAAATATACCAAAATTTAAGGGCAAAAAAATATCAAGTTATACCTGTTCCTTCCAACTCATTTTCAGAGGCCAGAATTACCATGATACCACAACCAGAAAAAGTATGATGAGGAGAAAAGAAAAGGAAAGACAACTATCGCCCAATGTCCTTCACATACATGGATGTAAACCTGTTAACAAAATTTTAGCAAACTGAATCCAACAATATATAAGAAGGATAACATAACACATCCAAGTGTGGTTTATTGCAGAAATTCTAAGTGGATTTAACATTCCACATCTACCATTCCACCATCAATCAATGGAATTCACCGAATTTACAGACTAAAAGACTAAAAGAGGATGAATGAAAAACATATTTTCATTATATGCAAAAAACATCATTCAATATATGCAAAGAAAGAGCTTGACAAAACCCAGTGCCTACTCACATAAAAATCCCTGGCAAACTGGCATAGATGGAAACTTCCTCAATTTGGTAAGGGATACTTATTAAAAACTTTCCATTGACACTATATTAAATGATGACAAATGGAATGCTTTTCCCATAAGATTAGGAAGAAAACCCTAATTTCTGTTCTATTCAACATCATAACATCCAAGTCCACACACTATGGCAAGAAAAAAGAAAGTATATACGTTGGAAAACACAATGTAAAATTTTAGTTATTCACAGATGACATCACCATCACCATGTAGAAAATTGGAAGAACTGTATAAAAACCCCTAGAATTAATCAATGAGACTAATAAGATCTCAGTATACAAGGTCAATATAAAAATACATTTCTCTATGCTAGTAACAACAATTGAAAAATAAAATTTAAAATAGTGTAAAAATACTTTAAAAGCTCAACAAAATATGTGTAAGACTGTACACAAAACCAAAAAACGCTGTGAAAAAAAATAAAAGAAGACAAAATTAACGAAGAAATATACCATGATCATGGATAGAGAGATTCAGATACCAATTCTCCCCACTTGATCCATAAATTCAATACGGTCACAGTAGAAATGCCATCAAGCTTTGTTGTAGAAATTGACAAGCTGATATTTATTTATTTATTTAATTACGTATCTATCTGTCTATCTGGGGGGGTTGAGGAGGGGCAGAGGGAGAGAGAGAGCCTTAAGCAGGCTCCATGACCCATGTGGGGTTTGATTCCATGACCCTGAGATCATGACTTGAGCTGAAATGAAGAGTTGAACACTTAAATGACTGAGCTACCCTAGTGCTGATTTCAAAATGAGCACTGGGTGTTATACATAAGTAATGAAACATTGAACATTACATCAAAAACTAATGATATATTATATGTTGGATAATTCAATTTAAATTGAAAATGTACATGTACATGTAAAGGACCTAGAAGAACATAAACAATTTTGAGAGAATGAACCAAGTTGGAGGATTTAACGGTACTTGGTTTATTTATTTATTTATTTATTAAAAGTTTTTTTTAAGGGTTTTATTTTTATTTGACACAGAGAGAGAGAGAGACGGTGAGAGAGGGAACACAAGCAGAGGAAATGGGAGAGGGAGAAGCAGGCTTCTTGCTGAGCAGGGATCCTGACATGGGGCTTGACCACAGGATCCTGGGATCATGACCTGAGCCAAAGGCTGACTTAACCAACTGAGCCACCCATGTGCCCCACCAGTAATTGGTTTAAAGACAATAACCAAATCAATGTTGTACTCATGTGAAAATCACTGGATAAACCGGGAAGACAGAATACAGTCCAGAAATAGAGCTTGGCTGAATACGACTGTGAAAATTAATGAAGGGCAATGTCACTAAAATGGAGTGGGGAAACAGAGGGGGGAGTCATATCATCTAATGTCCATGCTAGGACCTATTGCCAGTTATAGACTCCAACAGAATAATCAACAGGAAGGAATCACCATTTACAGCTCCCAACAGGAAAAGGTGTACACTCCTTCTCCTACCCCAGCAACTCAGCCAATGAGAAATCGTCATCACCCTGAACTCTAAGGGATTTTCTTTCAGAATAACTCTTCCCAACTTCCTCCTTCTTCTCCATAAAATGTTCCTCTCCTTTGTTTGTTGCACTTGTCTATGGTTTTGCTGTGGCTTCCATAACCTGAATTGCAATTTTCTGCTATTCCTGAAAAATTTATTTTTGCTGGTAAAATAGTGGAGTGTTTTATTGTGAAGGTTAACAAAACTAAACAAATGATGCCTACTTTGGGAGATTAAAATAAAAGCAAGACACAATGAAAATATCAGGTGTGGCAGAGTGTGTTTTGTGTGGATCATGATATGAGTCTGTGTTCTAAGGTCCTTGCTTTACTTGGGAGGAGGGGAAAGATACTGCTTAATTTTGAGTTTTATAAGTTAAGTATTCCTGGTGAAATATATATTGTAACCCCATCTTCTCTCTTTTAAGATTCTATTTATTTATTTGAAAGAGAGAGAGAGAGGACCACAAACTGAGGGCAGAGACAGGCAGAGGGAGAGGGAGAAACAGGTTCCCAATGGGCAGGGATCCTGATGTGGGGCTCGATCCCAGGACCCTGGGATCATGACCCAAGCTGAAGGCAGATGCTGAACTGACTGAGCCACTCAGGTGCCCCTAGAGTAACTCTTAGAATAAAATCAAACCATGATGTAGAGATGAGAGGGAGGTAAGTTGAAACCCAACCTCTGTCACGCATACATGTTGTGTCTTAGCGTTTTCATGTGTATTGGTGCTTATTTCATAGGTTGTTGAAAGTTCTGTGAGATCACCTGAGGGGGAGGGTTTAGGTCAGAATCTGCCTCATGCTCAGTGTCCAGTAAATGCTGACCCTCTGGCCAGTTTCCTGGTATTATCTGTGGCTTTCTTTGCACAGGTCCAAGGCTGCTTTCTGAGTCACCAGGGTCCTTCCAGGATTCTTTGGTAGATGAAAGCAGAGTGCTAATTCTCCAGCCTTGCCAAATATTTACTGTCCAGTGTGTGTATCTGTCTCTGTGTGTGTGTGTGCACGCACATTCCTGTCGTTCCAGGCACAGCTGTTGCATCTGGCAGACAGCAAACTGCATTCATTCCCCATAGAGCACACAGGAGAACCATTGATAGGTTTCAGTCCCAACACCTAATAGTGTCTTCTACATATGGTAGTGGCTTGATAAATACTGCTGGTTACGCTTATCTGTCAATCAGTCCTCTCTAAGGGTTTTAGAGGATTTGAAAATAAGAAAAAAAAATGAAATGCATGAAGCAGTTGGATTTCTATTTAAATCAGTTTTAAAAAAGAATCTGACTTTAAAAAGGAATCTTCTTTAAATAGAGGCAGTGAAAGGTGCCTTGAGTTGCTTAGTAACCTCACACAATCCTATTTATACAGCACATGCCTGGAAGTCTGTGGTTCCGTGCTGTTCCTTTGGGATGCAGAGAAGTCTCAGGGAGTCTGAGTTACAAAGTAAAGAGTCCGACTAAGGTTAATTATATGTTAAAAATCAACATATAATTAAAACCTTTTTCTTTAATATTTGTTTGGAAATAATTTCATGTTTGCAAAATGTTGCAGAAACAAAAATAATGTGAAGAACTTTATAGATAGATGCACCTTTAGCTAATATTTTATCCCATTTGCTTTTTCATTATTTCCTTGTGCCTTCTCTCTCTCTGTCTCTCTTCACAAATAGATACACACACAAACATACACATTTGTTTTTCTGAACCATTTGATGGTAAGTTACATACATGTCTCCTTGTCCATAAATATGAAAATGTGTATTTCCTAAAAGGGACTTTTTCCTTAAAAAACCACAGTACACTTATCAATTAAGTAAGTGTATATTTACTTTTCTCTGATATCCTGTCAATATCCCAATATTTTTGGTTGACTTAATGTCCTATATTGCAACTTTTCCCCTTCAGTACCAAATCTAGATTAGGGTCAGGAATTGCTTTTTGTTGGCATGTCAATTTTGTTTAATTAAAAACAAACAAACTATGGAGAGAAACAAATGACTATTTTTTAATTTAAAAATTAAATCCATGTTTATTCAAGATTTAGGGCATAGAATTCTATCTAAAATTTGCTATCTTGGCATAAAAAGGGATTAGAATACAAGAAAACAAGTTTATATTATTCCCTCTGGTGAATTATTCCCTCTGGTGACTGGAACAGTCATTCCTAAAGGGCTTGAAGATCTTTAAAAATAAGGTCTTAGACACTATCCTCCAAAACTCAGATTTAATAGATTTGGTCTCAGGCCTGGGAGGCTGGGTTTCTGTTTTTTGTTTTTTGTTTTGTGTTGTCATTTAGACTTGCTGGGTGATTACAACCTTCCAGCACTTTCTGGAAAGCAAAGTGAGATATGCATTGCCACAGACAGCAAGCCTGACTCTTGCTGTGGAGCATGAAGACTACTATTGAAAGCCAATCACTAGCTCTGAACAAATTTGATTCCATTCTTTAAAGTCCCTTAGAGGGATGAGATGAGTCAAGATGGCGGAGGAGTAGCAGGCTGAGTTGACATCAGGTCACAGGAGTTCAGCTAGATAGTTACCAAACCATTTTGAACACTGACGAACCCAACAGGGGATCAAAGGAGAAGAACAGTAATTCTAGAAACATAAAATTGACCACTTTCTGAAAGGTAGGATGTGCAGAGAAGTGAATCCGAAGCCTTGGGAAGATAGACCACGGGGGAGGGGCCAGCTTCCTGCAAGCAGCGGAGCAATGGAGCACAAAATCAGAACTTTTAAAAGTCTGCTTCACTGAGGGACATCACTCCAGAGGCTAAGCAGGGGTGGTGCCCTCACAGGGATAGCATGGTCTCAGGTCCCATGGGGTCACAGAAGGATCAGGGGTGTCTGAGTGTAGCAGAGCTCCCAGGTATTAGAGCAGGGAAGCCAGCTACAGAGACAGAGCTGAGGAGTGAGCTCTCAACTCAGGGTTACCTTAAACTGTGATCTGTGGCACAGTCAGTCCACAGCTCTTTGAGAAGGGGATCCACAAGTGGCAGATCTGGGGAGACTCACCTTCCTTCTCTGGAAGCAGGAATCTGCTGGGTTTGGAGACTCCAAATGGGGCTGTGTGCCAGAGACAGAAACACTCATTCACAGGCCAAGTGAGCTTGGAGCACAGCTGGAGACCAGGGAGATGGGTGTGATTGAGCACTTTTCTCCAAGGGTGGACTGAGCAGAGGGGTCCTGAGCTCTCAGCTCCTCTGGGCTGGAGATTGGGAGGCTGCCATTTTCATTCTTGTCCTCCAGAGCTCTATGGCAAGTGTTCAAGGAACAAAAACTCCTGAGAGTGAACCTGAGTAGATTACTCAGCCTAGCCCCTGGCAAGGGCGGTGCAATTCCGCCTTGGCCAAAGACACTTGAGAATCTACAACAGACCCCTCCCCCAGAAGATCAGGAAGAACATCCAGCCAAGACCAAGCTCACTGAGTGAACAGTGTAATTCCAGAAGAGAGGAAAGCAAAGCAAGGAATTCATAGCTTTCTCCCCATGATTCTTTAGTCTTACAAAGTTTATTAAATTTTTTAAATTTTATTTTTTTCTTATTCTATTTTTTAACTTTTACTCTTTCCTCTTTTAACTTTTTTTTTTT
>PISX010034896.1:0-13468 GCA_004024625.1 Mellivora capensis
TGCAGAATCTTAACTTTTATTGGAGAAGAATAGAAATGTACTGAAAGAAAAATCCATTGTCTACTTGCAGCTGACAATCTCATGAGCCTGAAGGAAATGTCAGACTCATGCCTCTGTTTCTACTTGCCTACAAGGAGCTGCTTCTGGAGATAACCTTCCCAAGTCAGACCGAGGACTCGGAACAACTAGCACTAGATTTCACTACAGTGGAATGAACCACTTGGTATTATAGTCAGACGTTGATCTGCCAATGTTGGCATCAGGTCTCCCATGGCAATATCAACTGACCAATCTAAGAGATTTACTCCCAAACTCATTCTCGTCTGTCAAGTCAAACATAACTTTGAGCTCATCTCTCTCCCTTCCAATTTGATCATAGCTTGAGAGGGTTTTGGAAAGCTGTACAGATACAGTTGTCTCATTTCGATCACCACCAGGAGAATCCCCCGGTACATGATCACAAACTTCAATCCACATATGGTTTCTTCTCCACCTGTGGCCTGGCTTCTATTCTATTTGCAATTGTTTAATGGAAGGAGGCAAAGTCTTTTGAGGAAAGTAGTTCACAACCTTCTCTGTCTTACCCGGAGACCTCTGTTCCATTTCCTTGTTATAGTTTTATAAAAGCATTGAGACTTCCCTTAATGAAGAGACCTCAGAGAGCTTCTGTCATGAACTTAGCTGAACTCAAATCAGGAGACCAGAATACATAAAACCCATTAATTCGTGAAGACCCAGAAGGGAAATCTGTACACTCCGTTGCTCAAGCTCTACGTAATTTTAAAATACAGATGAAAATGCCTTCTTTAAAGGGATGTTTTTATGATTAATGAGATAATGTGCATAATGTGTTCTGCATTCCTGGAGCAAAAGTCCCACATAAGAGACCTATTATTATTTATTATTATCATCCAGATGCTGGAACTACATATTTCCCAAGGACAGAATGAAATGTAGGACAGATGCAAAAATTCCAGATTATCAGCAAGCTCTAGGGAAACTAGCATATGGTAGGTATCCTTTGATAAATATGCTAAATACATATTTATATGATACACTGGCAAGTGAAATTAGAGTGATGCCTTTGAGTGCCCTCACCAGAGTTGAATGAATTCCCTGGTGCACTAATAAGTGGAGAACTCTCTAGGGGGCAGGTGGGTTCCTGCCAGTGTTTGCAATAGGCCCCTTTCCTCTTCCTGTACCTGGAAGCAACAATTGAGCAAAGAACCAGGGCTACTGAGGCTCCTTTATTCTCTGCTAATGGGGACAGAGGTACAACCCTTTCAGGGGGCAATTTGGCAGTATCTATCAAAATTGCAAATTCATATCCCCTTGACCCACTAATTCTACAACTAAAAATTGACCCTATGGATATACTTGCATCAAGCATTGCTTATGCAAAACAAAAACTGAAGACCAACTAAATGTTTGTTAATAGGAGGATGACTGTATAATTTAATGTATACACATTCAGTGGCATATTATACAACAAAAACAAGAATGAGGAAGATTTGTGTCTGAAGCTACAGAAAGATCTCCAAGATATGTTTTTCAGCAAGTTGTAAAACAATGTGTGGTATGACTGCACTTGTGTAAATAAGAAAAAATAAATGTATATAAGTTGGGATACACACACACACACACACACACACAACAGTGATTAACTGTGGTTAATTTGGAGGAGAGGAACTCAGTGTATTATGAAAGGGGGAAACCATTTCCTCTTTTATCTTAAACTTTTTAAAATCATATTTACATATTACCTTAATGTTAAAAATAGATCATTTGCAAAGAAAAAAGGGATCTTCCTTTTCTTCTACTGAAGCTTAGAAGAATGAACCTTGAAAGGCTGTTGCTACAAGGCAGCTTCCACTCAGACTCCTATTTCCTCCCTAGGAGCACCCTGAGCCCCCACAGTGCTCTAGAAATCTCATTGCCATCCCAGAGTGATTTGATCAGAACCACCCGGTTGGCATCTAACACACCTGTGAGGCCAAACCTTTCTTACTCTCCAAGCCAGGGTGACAATGTAGGGATACGATGGTATTTATTTTCCAACTTCATCATCTGTGTTTTTGTTTAAAAAAATGTTTGCCTCACATTCACCTAAAATATACCTGTGACTGTGACTATGTAATTGATGATCACAGATTTTCATTTCTTCTTATTATAAATGCATTGAAGACTGTATATGTTCTCTTTCTCTTGCAAAAATCTATTCTTTTCATAATTAACAATTTTATTATTTATTATTTTTATTTTTATTATTTTTTTGCAGGGGAGGGGCTGAGGGAGTTAGAGAGAGGAAATCTTAAGCAGGCTCCACATCCAACACAGAGCCCTACAAAGGGCTTGATCTCACGACCTTGATATCAGGACCTGAGCCAAAACCAAAAGTTTGATGCTTAACCACCTGAGTTACCCAGCGCCTCCCATAATTAACTATTTTATTTTATTTTTAATGATTTTATTTATTTATTTGACAGAGCAAGAGAGCACAAGCAGGGGGAGCAGCAGAAGGAGAAGCAGGCTCCCTGCCAAGCATGGAGCCAGATGCAGGGCTCGATCCTAGGACCCTAGCTGGGATCATGACCTGAGCCAAAAGCAGATGCTCAACTGACTGGGCCATCCAGGCACCCCCCATAATTAACAACTTCAGATTGAGCATGTATATTTTAAGTAATACTCTTCCAAAAATATGAAAGCCTATCAGGTATTATTTCAAATGATAACCTTTCTTTTATGAAAGTCAGCACATAACATATATTTATGAAAAAAAAGTATTACAAATATACAACTACACATTTAGAAAAGATAGGCAATATGGAGGAATTTTGGACTTTAGTTTGTTACAGTAAATGTATCATACAAAAACTATTTCATTTTGAAGGAGTTTGAAACCAGTTGCTAAAAAGAATGACAGCATGTATAGTCATATTGGACACACACTCTGCATCTATGTAAGTATGAATCATAGTTAGAAAATAAGTCGTGTACAAGCACAGTAAGTTGGTCTTTATTATTGCCTTGATCTTTATTTGGGATTCTCATACAACAACCCAGAGTTAGGAAGGAGAAATAATCCTCAAACTATTTCTCAGTTGAAGTATGCTCAAATGGAAACCAGTTTTTTGATAAGGACTGACCCCAGTACCTTTACATATGTCACTTACAACTTCCCAGGGAAGTTTTTGGATGTGTGTGCAAAACCACTGTGATAAAATCGAAGGAGCAAAATATTGATCGTTTCTACCCTGATCCACCTGGGATGGCCTTGAGACCATGTAGTATAATGAATGTGTGAAATTATTTCCTCCTTTAGCATGTAAGCCTGGCAAACCACTGTAGTTTCATTTTTTAAAAATTTTTAATTTTTTAATTTAAATTCGATAAATTAACATATAATGTATTATTAGTTTCAGAGGTAGAGGCCAGTGATTCATTAGTCTTTTATAACTAAAGATAACATTAGTCTTTTATAACTAAAGGTTCATTACATTATGTACCCTCCTCAATGTCCATCACCCCACTACCCTTCCCCACACCGCCCCATAGTGGCATTTTAAATTTTATTTATTTATTTTTTTAATATAATGAGCTTGGTGTGCTTCATGTTTTTGACACGGGATAGTAAAGTATTATCATTTTATGAAGCTGAAAAGCAGTAGTGGCCAGCATGTGGTTCCTGCATCAGCAAAATTCAATCACCTGGGAGCTTGTTAGAATGACTAATTCTTGGGCCTTGCCCCAGACCTACTCCGTCAGAAGCTCTGGGTGTGAGGCCCAATAATCTGTATTTAACAATCCCTAAAGCTTGACAACTGCTTCTCTAGAGGAATTCTTACAGTGTGGGACTAAATAGTACAAAATATGTTGGCCTGCTTTTGTGAGAGCTCTGACTCTGTGATGAAAGCATGTCTTCCCCGAGTTCATCTCCACTATCCAGAACGATCATTCTGAAAAGTCAGATATTCAGACGGCTTGCACCAGAATCACATGAAGGAAGTGTTAAAATTCAGATTCCTGGGCCTGAAGGCAGGCCCTGACAATCTGCATTTTCAGCATACATCCTAACCAACATGTGAAAACCAAACTGACCTTCTACCTCTACTACTGACTGGAGTGTTTCTTGAGACAAATTCTTATTTAATTCTTATTCTACTTCCTTACATTTTCATTTGTGGCATTTTCTTTTTTTTTTTTTTTTTAATATTTTATGTACTATCTGAGAGAGAGCATGAGCAGGGACGAGGGGCAGGAGGAGAGGGAGAAGCAGACTCCTCGCTGAGCAGGGAGGCCGATGTGGGGGCTAAATCCCAGGATTCTGATACCATGACCCGAGCCAAAGGCAGACGCTTAACTGAGCAGCCCAGATGCCCCCTCATGTGGCATTTCCTTAGTGCCCTGCTACCTGCCTCTCTGGCATCATCTCTAGTTCTATTTTTGGGAAAGGGCAGGTGATACTGAGTGACTTGGGTAAAATGAGGGAAGGTGTTACAAACAGACATTCTAAAAAAATTGTGCTGTCTATTTTAAGTGCTTTCCCCAAGCCGATGGGTATGAGCATTACTAGTGTTGACTACGTTGGAAGACAATGCTGACTCCTCCTGTTGCACCTTCCTGTCAAGGACAGTTGCCTGCACTTACTATGAGCATAGAAGGCTGAAGTAGCAGAGGGCTCCTGAGGAGGGCTGTCCACTCGCCCCCCCCAGCCTGCTTGCTCTCCCTGCTTCTGTGGCTTCAGGGCACCGCCCAAGAGCTTCCAGTTGACCCCAGCAGTAAACCTTTGGACTCTTCATCCATTTGTGTCTTTTGAATTCTCTGAAGATTCAGCTTTTGAACAGTTGTACATCATCATGTCTGCCAGATCCTTCCCAGCCTTTCTTGGAGCCTCCTCTTCTGTGTCCACTGCTTATGTGCTGCTTTTCCTCAGCTCTCTCTCCTCCCTTGGTGTGGTCTTTCTTGCTCTCTTTTGCTTGTGTTCCCCTTCCTTCTCTTTTAATATTACTGAATGCTTACTATGGATCAGGCTGTCTTCTGAGCACTTTACATGATATAACTCAGTTAATTATTCTAACATTTCACATTGGTGGGAACAGAAACAGAGAAGGTAGGTTAATCTGTCCAAGGTCACCTAGTGAGTTAGGAATGGGGCTATGACCCAGACCTTGGCATTCTGGCTGCAGAGACTGTGCTATATCTACTCTGTCATATACCTTTTTTCTGAGAGTGAGCGTGTACCCATGACTGGGTGTTGGAGGGTGGGGGAGGGGCAGAGGGAGAGGGAGAGAGAGAATCTCAAGCAGACTCCATGCTGAGTGTGGAAGCTGATGTGGGGCTCGATCTCATGATCCTGAGATCATAACCTGAGCAGAAACAAGAGTCAGACACTCAACCAGCTGCGCCACCCGGGAGCCCCTACACATAAACTGTATGTAGGCATTTTTGTTCCTTCTGAAGTATCATCTCTGAAGAAGACTCTGTCTTCTTGTCTCTGTGGTCAGCGGCCTGATATAGTCTCCACATTCAGAAGTGGCTCATGAAGTAATTCTGGAAATAATAATAGTCACCCTTGATGAGCCGTTACCATATGACAACGACAGGCCAAGCTTCAGTGACATCTTAATGAAAACTGTATATATCACTATTTCTATATTTTGGAGATTTCTATGATTTTGTGATACTTTTTAATCATGCAAAAGCCCTATTTCTGTGCAACAGCAATAGTAAAACCCTTCAAAACAAGTATGTATTAGACACTGGTTCCAAGAAAGGAGGAAGCTGGGGCAAACCACATCCTGCTCTCAGAGAAATCGGTGAAGGCAGTAAGAATGGCCCAAGGAAGGGGGAGGTAAGGGGCCTGGGGTGGTGATGTGGACTTTGCCTTGTGAGGGTTTATCAACAGTAAAAAAAGTTCTCTATTTTTATACCGCGAAGCCGTATTTCTAGGCCTGTTTGTGGGAAGGGAACCCAAGAGAGCAGGAAATTGTTTTGATGCTTCCAGCTTATGTTTCTTAGGGCTGCCGGAACAAGGTACCCCAAACTCAATGAATTAAACAACAAAAATTTATTCTCCCACATTTCCGGAGGCAAGGAGTCTGAAATCAAGGTGTCAGTCAGCAGGGTTGGTTCCTTCTGAAGGCTCAGAGGAACCCTCAGTTTCCCTGAGGGAGAAGCTGTTTCTCTCCTATCTCCTGGTGGTTACTCAGAATCCCTGGCATTCCCCTGCTTGTAGCCGTATCACTCCAATATCTGCCTCCACCATCATGGCCTTCTCTTTTTCCTCTTTTTAAAAGGATACCCTAATCTAGTATGACATCATTTTAACTTGATTACGTCTCAAAGATTATATTTCTGGATTCAGGGGTTTAGACTCGAGTATCTCTTCCTGGGAGACATAATTCAACCCAGAGCACCCCTTCAGGTTCCCTCAGATAGACTCACCAAACAGACTTTTCCACTGTTTGGAGGCTGGTGGTGTTGAGGGTAGGAAAGGAGTGAACAAGGCCTAGGAACCCTGGGGTTCTGTGTTGCAAATGCCCCAGCACTTCACCCATGCAGCTGGAGGAGGCTAAAAGGCATGCTTATTTATTTTTACTGTTTAAGGTCCTGAAATTGTATTTGAAATACATTTGGAGTTTAATGAAAATAATTCTAAAATGTATATTTGCTATAAATCATTAGAGTCAAGAGTGTAATGATATATTTTTTAGATTTTAAAATATTTTATTGTGGAAAATTTTGAACATACACAAAAGTTGAGAAGATTGAATAATGAACCCCTGTGTATTAATTGTTCAGCTTCAACCGTTATCAGTATTTTGGTACCTTGCTTCATCTATCCCCTACTCCCTGGCTGTTTTTTTTCCTAAAATATTTTAAAGGAAAATAGACATCATGTCGTTTCACTTGGAAAGACTTCCCATAGAGAAGGTTAGTGGCATTATGTTTAAAAAAAAAAAAAAAGCCCTCAGTGTCCACCAGAATCTTACTCTTAGAGGACAGATTCCTCTCCCATGTAGATCATTTCTTTAGACTCTTTTCTCATACTTAGCATCTGGTATCAATCATTCCCCCGACTCCGTCCCACTTCTCCTGAAGGTGTTCACTTTCTTAGTTCAATGGATTACTGTTTTACTTATATATTGCTTTGTAACCAACTATCCCAAAACTTAACAGCTTAAAACAATACATATTTGTCATTTCAAGTTTCTGTGGGTCAGGAATTCAGAAACATGTTAGGTGATTCAAGCTAGAGGTCTCTCCGGAGGTTGAGTCAGGATGTTGGTGGAGTCATCTGAAGACTTAACTTGGCCTGGAGGATCTATTTCCAGGATGGCTCATCATGCGGCTGTTAGCAGGAGGCCTCCGTTCCTAGAGCTGTTGGCAGGAGGCCATGTGCAACTCTGCAGAGGGTTCCTTGAGTCTCTCTCTTTTTTTTTTTAAAGATTTTATTTATTTGACAGAGATCACAAGTAGGCAGAGAGGCAGGCAGAGAGAGAGGAGGAAGCAGGCTCCCCACTGAGCAGAGAGCCCGATGTGGGGCTTGATCCCAGGACCCTGATATCATGACCTGAGCCGAAGGCAGCGGCTTTAACCCACTGAGCCACCCAGGCGCCCCCTTGAGTATCTTTAGAAGATGGCAGCTGGTTCTCCCAGAGAGTTATTCAGAGAGATCAAGGAGGAAATCACAGTGGCTTTTATGATCTGGTCTTGGTAGTCATACCCCAGCACGTCTATCATGATTTCTTTATTAGAAGCTAGTCATCAAGTCCAGCCTACACTCAAAAGTGGAAGAATAAGTCTCACCTCTTCAAGGAAGGAGAATTTAAAAATTTGTGGACATATTTAAAAATTGCCACAATTGGGAACCTGGTCGACTCAGTCAGAAGAACATGTGACTCTTGATCTTGGGATTGTGAGTTCCTGCCCCACAATGGGGATAGAGATTACTTAAACAAACACGCAAACAAACTTAAAAAAAAATCACCACAGTAATCAATCAGTGAGACAATGCAAAAATGGAGAGAGAGCTAACCCATAATATATGTCTTTAATGAATGACTGGTTTGGCCTCCAGATAAAGATGATGGGATAAACTATATCTAAAGAAATCCTGGAAATTTTCCTTTATGCGCCTTCTCTTAGCTGTTTTTTAAATTTTATTTATTTATTTATTTACTTATTTTAAATAATCTCTACACCTAACATGGGGCTCAAACTCACAGTCCTAGGACCAAGAGTCAGATGCTTTACCACCTGAGCCAGCCAGGGACCCTTCCTTCTCTTAACTTTTGACTCCCTCTCCTCTCCTTGCTGCTGGATCTTAGAGAACCTAACCATTTTTCTAGTTGCCCCAATACTTCAGTGTCCTACCTAGATTTATCTTCCAAAAGTCCTCTGTACTTACAAATTACTGATTAGTCATTTCCTTCACATTACCTCCAGTCACGATTTTTTACTTCCTTAGTATAGACTCTAGCAGACCTATACTTTCAAGTCCAATTACGTTTTTAGGGTTAGATGGATGGGATCTCAGAAGTCATTTAATCATTGGGAAATTAAATCAATGAGCCAAAACTCATGTTCTAACAAATAATTAAAATAAAGGAGAAAGAACATTAAATAAACTGACGAATTATAAAATAGCAGAGCTGGAAGTGCTCTTAGGATTTTCTAGTTTAAGTGAATGGGTCTCTTCAGGGACTAAAGTAAGGCCCATTTAAACATTGTGTTCCAAAGTCACCCAGTTAGTGAGGGAGCACAGTTTAGAGTATATTTCAGGTCTGTTAACTTCCAATTTAATATTCTTGTTACTATACTACAGTTCATTTTGGTCTTCATCATTAGACATTTATTTATTTATTTATTTGTCAGAGAGAGAGAGAGGGAGAATGAGCGAGCACAGGCAGACAGAGTGGCAGGCAGAGGCAGAGGGAGAAGCAGGCTCCCCGCCGAGCAAGGTGCCCGATGTGGGACTCGATCCCAGGATGCTGAGATCATGATCTGAGCCGAAGGCAGCTGCTTAACCAACTGAGCCACCCAGGCGTCCCCATTATTAGAAATTTAATAGATTACTTCCAGATTTTGTTTTAGCATTACTTCGAGACAGTTTGTAATGGGAAGGGTTCCTTATGTTCTAGTATATAGTTAGTTCAGTAGTTAGAGTTAAACATATGTTTTGGTCCCAAGCAGGACTTCTTGGGCATAAAAGAGGGTATTATTAGTAATTATGTTAAGCTGACAGGCATAAATTTGGAAGGCTTTGGGCGAATTATTTTTTTTTTTATTTTTAAAAATTTTATTTATTTATTCAATGTTTGCTACTTCTTTTTTTTTTTTTTAAGATTTTATTTATTTATTTGACAGACAGAGATCACAAGTAGGCAGAGAGGTAGGCTGGGGGCGGGACAGGAGGGAACCAGGCTCCCTGCTGAGCAGAGGGCCCCGATGTGGGGCTTGATCCCGGATCCTGGGATCATGACCTGAGCCAAAGGCAGAGGCTCAACCCACTGAGCCACCCAGGCGTCCCTGGGCGAACTGTTTTAAGGGGCAACCAGTTAGTAGGTGCATGATGAAGAGAGATGAAGGCAGAGGCAAGATGTTCTTCAGTTGTTTATTGCTAAATATGTTCAATGTATGTCAATTTGACCACAAGACATAACATAATAATAATAATAAAAGAGGGTTTTAAAGCTGTCTTATGGGTAGTCCTATAGTTTCTTTGAAAATGGCAGGGAGGAGAGCTCCAAATTTCTGAGTGAAAGTAATTCATTCATTCAACAGATACTTATTGTTTATTTTGTACTAGGCATTGTTCTAGGAGCCAGACATATGACAGAAAACAGACAAAAACCTCTATTTTCTTGTAGACTATTTTTTTAAGGTAAACTCTGCCCAGTGTGGGGCTTAAATTCATGACCCTGAGATCAAGAGTCACATGCTTTACCAACTGAGCCAGCCAAGCATCCCAAAAACTTCTATGTTCTTGAGGCCTACTTTTTAGTAATGAAACAAAAGACATCTTATGAACTTAAACAATTAGCACGATTTGGGTGTTGCATTATTATTTCAGTAGTGGGGATTGAGATATCTACATTCTGAGGACTGATTCCTTGGTGACCTATGCTATTTATTATAGAGCAACGGATGAAGATGTGATCAGGGATGCAAATGATGTCATGGTTCAAACAGTTTTTTTATTTGTGAAAGTATCTGAGCAATACGGGAGCTACTCTTGTGACCTTGAACTCTCTAGGCCTGTAGTGTGATCCACTGAGCTGATTTGCTTCAACAAAGTAAACTCATTTGTCTAGCCCAAGGGAAACATTTTGCCAGTTTTACAGTTGGATAGTTCCTTTAAAAAAATACATTAGTAGTTATTTCTGCATTAAGATTTGCCATAAATTAAATCTGTGCAGATTTCCAGCCGAGCTAGAATTTTATGAAAATAATAGAGTCCTACTAATTACTATGTTAAGTAAATCTTCATCCTCTCTGTAAATAATGTTGGTGGTAATTTACTCTTCTGTATAAATTAAGTCACCAGGAGGTTAACTAATTTGCTCAAGGTCACAGTATGTGGTGGGGTTGAAAGTGAACCTACAAACCTTGGTTCTTAACTTTTAAACTCAAAGTCTATTTCCCCATATTTAGATATATCTATATCTATTAGATATATATTTTAACCTATATTTAGAGGTAAAAACTTATATATGTAAATAACAGCCTATATATACACAAAAATAGCCTATTTCTAGAAATAGTTTATCTATATGTCATAACACCAATATGAATGTAGTATTAACAGTGTTGGGGTTCATCCAACAAGTTCTGTTGAATGATTATTTTATTCTAATAGTCTTTAAGAATAGAAGATAAGGATGAGTTTTAGGTCAAAAAACATTTACATTCTGAAACCTCAGCATCTGTTTGTGTGACACGGTATAGGAAAAAAATTAATTGAACTTTCCTTTTTAAGTTTTATTCTCCTTCTAGGCCCACACTGGGCAAGAATGGCCTGTGAGTAACTTTTTTGGGCCATACAGAGTGCTTGGCAGATACTTTATAACATTGGATGAAGACCCATTATTTCAGAGTTAGGTGTATGGAACAAGTTCTTACTTTCTATATTTTGGAGGAAAATACCACCCTTAACCCAGTTATGCAAGACCAGTTGCATATTTACTCTGACCGTAATCACCATCATCACACTGTTATCATCTAAATGTAGTTAAGCAGCCATCTGCATCTCAAGGTCTATTTCACTGATAATGAGAAATGAAAATGAAACAAGACAAAGGTCCTGAAATGCTTCTCTAATTCTTGCAGAAGAAAGATGAGAAGCTTGTTCTAATTCTCTCTTACCCTATAACAATGAATAAGAATCAATTTCTTCAGTAAGAATCAAAATTTTATTGATTCTTACTCATCCTAATCTTTTTCTTTAATAGACAGACAAAAAAATTTAAGAATGTTAATGGGTTAAAATTGCATATAAATCATGACTTCTAAAGAGAAAATTTACAATGGCTTTTCTTAAAACCTAGCCCCTGAACTACAGTGTGCAAATACATCTCAGACCAGCAAAACCACCAAGCTAAACAAAATCCACATATGATCTATATATATATGAGAGAAAGAGCACATTTAAGATTCATATTGCTCAATATATTTCTCTAAACACAAATTAATTCTATTCAGTTGAAAACTCATTAGTCTTTTAGGATGGTCTGGTCATGCAACTGATCCATTAACACAGATTTCATTGATTTCCTTGAAAAATCTGCACAGAAAATGACTAGGGTCAAATCTTAGAAATTATGCATGTCTAAAATAAATTCAATTTTGGAGGGTGTTAATTCGGAAAGATCAAGGAGATTAAGGGGAATAAATTATTGCATGCAAAAGGAAACTTTAATCTAATTTTCTGGGTGAACTACTCCCCTGCTTGATCAATTCCTTTTTTAGAAGATTGGCCAAAATGGATTACAGACATCAAATTTCTTAAAAAATTTTATTTATTTATTTGAGAGAGAGGCAGTGAGAGAGAGCACAAGCGAGGAGAGGGTCAGAGGGAGAAGCAGACTCCCCATGGAGCTGGGAGCCCGATGCGGGACTCGATCCCGGGACTCCGGGATCATGACCTGAGCCGAAGGCAGTCGTCCAACCAACTGAGCCACCCAGGCGTCCCTACAGACATCAAATTTTAAGAAATATACAATCTGCTTTCCAACTCTGTCTATGTCTCTGCCTCTTTCTCCCACACATACACACACACGCACACACACAGAGCACAGCTCTAATTTTCAGGTCTTAATTGATGATTCCAGAGCAGACAATATATTGAAAGGTTTAGAAAAGACCAATAGAATATATGTCTCTTGTTATGAAGTACAAAATCTCTAAGCCAATATAATGCTAAGAGATGAATGAGTCACATCAGTACATGAAAAGAATTCTGAAAACACATGCAAATTCATCTCAATCTATGTTGTTATTGAAGAGTTCTAATTTTTTATTTGTAATGAATGAAACATGCCAACCAGTTATAATTTCTCCTACTTATAAAAAAAGTCAAAAACTCTCTTGACCCTGTATCTCCCTTTTGAAATTGCCTTATATCTTCTATAGCATACCTCTTTGAAAGTATCTCTGATTCTTATTCTTCCCTTTCATGCTTGAACTTGCTCCAGATTTTTGCTCTTACCACACCATTCTTGTCAGGGTCACTACTGAGCCCCTTCTTGTCAAATCGAGTGGTTAACTCTCAGTCCTCAACTTACTTGATGACTGGATACAGTTGATCTCTCCCTCTTTCTTTTCTTTTCTTTTTTTTTTTTTTTTAGGATTTTATTTATTTATTTATTTATTTGTCAGAGACAGAGACCACAAGCAGGCAGAGAGGCAGGCAGAGAGAGAGGGGGAAGCAGGCTCCCTGCTGAGCAGAGAGCCCGATGCAGGCTCGACCCCAGGACCCTGAGACCATGACCTGAGCCAAAGGCAAAGGCTTAACCACCGAGCCACCCAGGCGCCCCCTTTCCCTCTTTCTTGAAGCACTTCACTTTCTTCACTTAAGAGGAAAATCACTCTTAGTTGTGACTGGTTGTTCCTTCAAGACTCTCTGATGACTTCTATCTCACTTAGAATAAAAGCCAAGGTTCTTACAATGGCCCACAAGGCACTCTGTATTTACCTCCCAGCCCCCTCTCTGTCTTACAACTTTTGTCTTAATACTCTTTCTGTCACTTCCTTCCCTCCTGCCACACTGGCTTTTCTCTGCTTCTGTGAGTAGGCCTAACACACTACTACCTCAGAGCCTTTGCACTGGCTGTTCTTTCTTGTGGAGTATCTACATGAATTGCTCTGTTCCTTCCTTCACACTTTTATTCATGTGATGTTTATCTGTATCTGTATCTGAGGTTGTATTTGTGAGTTCTCAGCCCCCTCTGTACTCCTTGTCATGCAG